>DWJZ01000642.1:0-29677 GCA_018249125.1 Asbolis capucinus
TCCTATATATTTCCGAAGCAATTTCTTGATCAAACATTTGTCAAAATGTTCAATTCTAGTATCCTCAGTTTTCATTGAGAATGAATTCGAAGCGCTGTTGCTTTCGCCGAACGATATGACAATGTTAAAATGCTATAACTGGCTTTAACCGACTTTAACATTTTAACCTTTTTTATTTTTACATTTTTTCATTTTTAATAGCACACAAAGTTTATTGCATGGCTACAGTAATACAAATACTTTCAAATAAAGAACTGTATGATAAAACGACAATATAATGAATAGCCCCAGTGGTGCCGTGTAGAGAACCCTAACAGCGAGGGGTGCGAAGTGTCGGTGGAAGTTAGGAAGCGCGCGCCGTCGCCGGTGACTGGCCTGTTTGCGAGGAATTCCTTCAACATTTTTTTTCCATTAAGCTCGATCTTTTAAGATGTCGATTATCCACTTTACGGCTCGACGGTCGACGGTCCCGGCGCTCCCGTCGCTTCCCTCCGCTCCAACAACGTATTTGCTTTCAGTTATAGGTCATCGTTTTATTATAGATTATAAAAGAGACGGTTTTCACATCAACAGGCCGGTTAGTCTAGTGGTTCGTGAACCTGACTGCTACACCGAAGGTCGTGGGTTCGATTCCCACCCAGGTCAAACTTTTCTGTGACGAGCAGGAATGTTTATTCTGTGTATCTGGGTGTAAATATTTATATAAGTATGAATTTAAAAATATATATGTGTGTATCAGTTGTCTGATCACCATAGTACAAGCTAGTGCTTAGTTTGGGGTCAGATGACCTTGTGTGAGTTGTCCAAAGATTTTTATTTATTATTTATTTATTAATTCAACACGGACCTTTTGCACAAACGTGAATATATGTATGATATTATTAGAAGTACAAAATCGTCACATTTTAAAAGTCACACAGTCTAAAATTGTAATATGAGGACTGCCAAGTAACAGTCAATCTAGAAATAGATCTATGTGGTAATGAAATATTGGGATCACGAAAACGGAAAACACAAACTTCTGAACTGTACCTTTTTTATTCTTCGTCTTTTTACGATTAATTCTGAATTTCTGACACATTAGCACGCACATTCGTTTTAATCGTCTTTCGTTCATCTATCTTTCTCACTCATTTATTCGTCCTCTCACTTCCTCGCAGATCTATTCCATTTCACGCATATAACTCTTTTGTACAACGTTCCATTTCCACATCTATGTGGTATATTTGTTCATCCACCTGTATCTCCCAAACTGCTTAACGAATATTGACCATTCTTTCTTAATTTATTAATGTAGTTTATATTAACACCAATTTAGGAATATGGACCAAAGTGTGTCACGGCCTGCCTATTCATTTTATGTTTAATCCATTATCGATATTTTCCAAACAGTTTTCACAAAATCTTCACAAAATTATGTATTAAAACCTTCTTTAAGAATCGCTTTATCTATTCATCGAAACCGCCTGAAAATCCGTTTATTACATTTTGAGTAGACAGAGACGGTAAAGGGACATTATTTTGTAATATGCAGTAACTAGCTTTTTGCCGCGAATCTTTACACAACTTTTCCCCAGCATTCAATATCGAATGCGTAAATACAAAGCTTTACCTTCGATAATGAAGAGCTTTCATACAAACTTTCAACCTCATATTTTAAACCCTATACTAATACTAACTATACTAACCACCATACTAATTTTAACATGTTATCCCACGGAAACAAAGCAGTTTTATGAGATAAAAAGTATTCTATAATATAAATAATAAAAGTATAAAAAGTATCCTTACATAAGCTACAAACATGCTAAATTCCATCTAAATTGGTCTATTGGTTTCAGAGTTGAAATACTAATTTTAACCTGTTATCGTTATCTGCGGGAACAAAGCCATTTCTTCACCGCCGAATGGTGTATTGCCATTAATCGTTGTAGAGTGAATTAGCAAACAGGACAATAAGTATAAGGAAGTGTCAATAACACCGGTGACAAATTTTATCTGTGTCTTTAAAGTTTATGTACTGTCAAAATGACAAATGTTAGTATGGTTTGATTATTGTCGGTATCATTTTACTAATATTTATATTATTTTTTACATGAAACTCTTAGCGTGTTCCGCAGCTAATCAGCGATTCTACTTTACTTCATCGTACACAGCATACAAAGTACATTTTGACGGTCAGCTCATTTTTGTTTTGGATGTAGAACAATTGTACAAATTTTCGATTATGAAAGCACTGAGAAATGAAGTAAGAATAACTGTTGTAATTTCTGTCATACTCTCGGTCCTGCTTATATTAATACTCAACTCTTGGTGTAAGCACAATCACTCTGTGTACACAATTCCTAAAAATCTACAAAAATACTTGATGTACGAAGAATTACCTGTCAGTACAGAGCTAAATAGGAATGCGTTGCAATCGAAAATAAACGACATTAATACGATACGCGAAGTCAGGTACTGGAAGAAATTCACTCCTCCCGGCAAGGAAACCACGATAATCGTCGTTCAAGTTCACAAAGACATACGAGGACTTCAGTATCTTATAATATCACTGGCACAAGTCCGCTATATAAATTCTGTCGTTCTAGTGTTCTCTCACAGCTACTACAGTGAGTACATAAACAGGTTGATTGACGCCGTCGACTTCTGCAAAGTCATGCAAATATTTTATCCTAACTCTGTCCAAGCCAATCCTCATGCTTTTCCCGGAATAGATCCGACAAACTGCACAGACGGGAGTCAAACTTCGAGCTCATCGCATCGCTGTCAGGAGAGAGACGCCAGGGCGACCGAACGCAAGCATCACTGGTGGTGGAGCGCCAACTTCATTTTCGACCAAATGCAGTGGTCCTTGGGTTATACCGGCACTGTTATTTTCTTAGAGGAAAACCAATACGCCGCTCCAGACCTCCTACACATGCTGCAATATGTGCAGCGGTCTTTGACGTACTTTCCTGAAGTTGAAATCATATCATTCGGAGGTATGTACGGGAAACATTCAGACACTCATTTATTGACGTTGGACTATTGGAGACCGCCGTTCGACGTCGGGATCGCATTCAACAGAACCACATGGAAGAAGATCGTCGAATTATCTTCCTTCTACTGCATGTACGATGACTGCAGCTGGAGTTACTCGCTGCTGAACGTCTTTAAGAACTTTCCGAATCGCGACGTTGATATGGTGGCTTGTGTCGCCCCGAGAATAATCGGAGTGAAGCAATTCGGTAGTGACCGCGCCGCTCTAGATTTGTTCAGAGTATTTTCCAACTTAAAACTGTTTCCAAATAAAGTAAACACCGTGTACTTATCAGGACCTAATGGTAGATTGCGCAGTAACATCGAGGCACCTCCGAGAGGCAACGGCGGCTGGGCGGATTTAAGAGACCACCTGTTGTGCCTCGACCCACTAACAACTGTCGTTCCAGAAGGTTCCGCGTCGGAGATGTCCAGATATGATTTACCTATGAACAACTTGCAATAAAATACCTCTTACGTAACTCACTATTATGTCATTCGTTTTATAATGTTTAATAATGTCCTTAGTTTAGTTTTTAGACTATCATTGGATTGGGATAAGTATTTCGTAAATCGTGTTTGATTGGCTCCAACTCATACTGAACACGGATCTCTCCAATATATCATTGTAAAGGTAAAAATTAAGTGCCTTCCTTACACTCTCCGCTAAAATGTGTTCAAGATGTTAAAATATGGGGTATCTCCTACTACTTGTATAATGTAAGTGTAAGCCACTTGAGAACTTATCCTTCTTATAATAAATGTGAAAGTAACTCTGTCTTTCCGTCTGTCTTTGTATCAATCATATCTTGTACTGAACATATTTTGATTAAAATTGGTATAAAGGTAGAATTGAACTTGAGAAAAAACCTACTGTTTGTCACGAATAAATCCTTGAAGATTGAAATATGGAGATGTTCCTGATGGGATGATGTTGTTCGAACGGAATTGCGAGAAAGCGAGTTTTAAATAGTTTTTATCGTGGATTACAATCTTAACATCGCAGTGGGTACTTTTATGATAAATGTCAACAAATAATGTTAACAGTAGCTTCAGAACCACATCACTCCGGTTGGGTATCGACATTTTCTTTGGTACACGGCAAATGTGAATGTTTATGACGTGCTGCCGTACTTCGTCTGTATCATTCCCAGCACGGGGAGAGCAGCTAGTCAGCTAGTTAATTTCAATGTGAACAGTTTAATCAGCCCTCATTACGTATTCCATTTGACCGTCGATGGCGGTCGAATTATGAATTCCTCGAGGACGCGGTCTGCACTCTGAGCCACTCTCAGTTACATTGTCTTATAAATATTATATACATTTTGAGATTAGACCTTTTATACAGATTTTAGGATTAAAGCGATTTTGTAGGATGTCGAAGAAAGATTTAAGAAAGCATATGATAAACCAATACACCTGAAGACATCTTTATAGATGCAAACTAGCAGTAGAACATATTGGCCCCATAATTTAAGAACGATTCTTTTATAATTTCCTATTTTACATGGACCAATTCTTTCCCTTAGTTTTACATTTGTATTGATATGCTCTGCGACAATTGTATTGAGACGCTGACTCGACCAAAATTATGAAGCAGAGATTGACGTCAACAGGAGTCCACATCGGACAGCTGCTCATCAGCAAACCTCTTTACATGTCTTGCAAGGGAATTATTGGTTTACGTCGACAAAATTGATTTGGCTTCAAGTGACCTATTTTTGCAGGGACTCCAAGGTGTGGAAATTTATTATCGGAGTAACGCGGCGCCCTGCGTCCCTGTAGAGTTATCGATGACATAAATTCGGCCTGAGCCGCGCTAATAGAGATTTATTTGTTTTTTTACATACAGTAACTTAGAGACTCACCACCTGCTCGTAACTCTAACTTGACCCCATACAATGGTTTGCTTCCCAAACAATGAATGATCCGCTAAAGGCACGGGTTCCCTCTCATCGTGCAGGAGGTGTTGGCATAGTTTGCTTCAATAGTGAAATGCATTTATTTCATCTTAGGAACTAAAAGCTCACTTAACAAAAATCATAATTTATCAATAAAAAGTCCCTGTATCAACTATGTAATTAATAACAAAATATATATTTTAAAAAATCTATGATAAACCCATACTAGTATAGCCATAATAGTGGTGATTGGAGGAAGGGTTAGGAAGTGTAGGAAGTTGGCAACTGCCATCTCACAATAACAGCGTTAAGAGCGCTCTGAAGCACCTCAGAGCTAGGTGCTCATGTTTTTGCCTCTAGCGATCACCCATCAAATTTATTTGCGCGCCGCCGTTTCCTAATTCAATCACTTACATCCACTTACATCGACACAAGTTGATGAGCTATGACCTATTCACATATTTACTCGATATCTACAGCCACCTTTTTTAGACTTTTATACAAATGCACGTCTCCCGTAAAGTCAGTCACGAGAAGAATCACACTCAGTGAGTCCTATACTAAAGTCTATCTATCTACACTCATAGACACAATTCATTTTCGGGCAGTTTCCCAGAGTTAAGAGCCGTGCAGCTCACGATTCGATAAATCAGCGATGCTCAACCAAATGCGTCGCGTTCAGCGAAGCGGGCTGAGCGCCGGACGCTGGACGCTGGACGCTGTACGCTGACTGCTGAAGAGCGACAACTGCGTGTTTACGATGAAATATTCCGCTAATGTGTACATTTATAGCTTTATTATATAAACGGTATAATGAATGAATATACTTTATTGTACACACTGGAAAAACACATTTAAAACAATGAAATTACCAAACACAAATGGCGATCTTCTCGCTATAATGTTGTACGCAGACGGATTTAATAAGAGTAGACGTGTTGTCTTCATGTACTCTATATTTAGTACTCATTAATTCTAAAATACATAGCTATATGCAGTACAATGGGTAAACAAGAATATGGTTGACCTAGTATTACATTATCAGCGCCCATACACATCCTTTTCTGGTAATGCTAACGTGCAAGTATCACTTACGTGTTGCCGATTAAAAGGGACGTAATAGCCCCGCTTGTTGGCAATATCTGGCACGGGGAAAATATAAAAGATAACAATACTGACCCATGGAGTCCCGTGTCAACAACATTTCAGGTGTGTAACAGAAGAAGAAAGAAAGAAAGGAAAATAAGTTGACTAATAAACGGGGAGAAAAAAAAGAAGGAAGTAAATCTGATAAACAATTGGCATCGTAGTATCATAGCAAACGATGGAAATTGTTCAAAAACAACACACAATCCATACCATATCTAATTTTACTTCGAAAATTGACCATGTAAAGTGCAGACGAAGGTTTCCAATTTCATCATTCAATGTAAATATTTTTCTCCCATGGTGAGTCTCTTTAATTTTACCGTTCCGTTGTAAATAGAACACTTTAAAAAAATTATCTGATTTGACAATTTCTTTGAACAATCATTCTCTCCTTAGTGATACTCAAATCGCCGACTCTGTCAGATATTATTATCATAATTATATAATATTATTATTATATAATACATATTACAATTATAATTAGAAGTTAAATCATAACTATTTTAGAAATTGTATAAAACGAACCTCTTTAATTTACCTTTTCGTTTCGTTTTCGTATCATACCATCGTACCTTAATGGCACGGAACAAATCTGTGATACGCCTACAAGGAAAATTAAGCAAATATTCAGCTCTATGTGAAAAACAAGTAGCCCATGTTAGTTAATAAAAACGTTTTTAATCAAAGCACGTGAAGTGAAGGACTGCAAAGTATCTTATTACTTTGTAATTATGTTCACATTGAAACGAGAGTTTAATTAATATAGCGTACAGAATATTCATAGATTTTTACTTTTTGCTAAATCAGTTTTATATCGTAACGACTCAATAGAATACACGTTGCCGTGGTTTGTCTATACTACTATTATAAAGAGAAAAAAAATGATTGTTTGTTTGTGGAGAATAGGCTCCTAAATTACAGAATCGTTTTCAAAAAATATTTTATATTTCCCCTGATAACCATAGACTAAAAATATTTTACATTTACCCTGATAACCATAGACTAAACAATATTTTACATTTCCCCTGATAACCATAGACTAAAAATATTTTACATTTTCCCTGATAACCATAGACTAAAAAATATTTTACATTTCCCTTGATAACCATAGACTAAAAAATATTTTACATTTCCCCTGATAAGCATAGACTAAAAAATTCGGTATTCGGCGACGACTCAATCCAAAAAATCATCCAGGTAGCTCTACTCCAGGCCTCCTCCGTCCTGCCTCCCGTCCCGAAGAAGCACACGTAGAAGTTTCATCATGTTTTTGTGAAGATAACCTAAAGCTATTTTCTTGCAAATAACCAGAGATTACGCCGCCATGTCGTCGTCGGTTCAAAATGCATTAATCACATCACAGCGGCGGCTTCTCGGTGACAAATAGTTGTGGCAATGAGATCGATACGCCATATACACCTTACCTACATACTAAAATAGTATCTTTCACTAACATACAAACGAGTAGCTTTTATTTTGCATGGATTCAATCCGGTGATGGCAAACTACGGAACACGAGTGTACTTTTTCATCATTTTTACTTTATAAATACTTCTCATAAGAATATTTCATTTCCCTATAAAAACCCAGCCATTTTAGATTTTGCATAAAATTAGTTAAATGCACGTGATGTAAATTAATTTTGAGTTGAAGCACGGTAATTGTGTTAAACCGCCATCAGTCATGTGGCTCGAGAGATTTACTACAAACTACCATAAAGGTGTAGAACCTGATAGTTAATGTCGCGCAGGGTGCCCTGCCAAAATTGTCCATAATTCAATGCAGTTCATTTTATTACGTTAAAACTGCTATAAGTCATATTTAATGGGGTCCCTGCGGAACTTAAAATGGCTGATAATGGAAAGGCTGTTGATTGCGGACGAGCCCCATAAAGTGAGCAGCAAATAGGAGGAAGTGCTCCAACAGGCTCCTAATAATGATTTATAGTAAATGGGTTTTATATTGGCCGAGCTCCTCCTCCCTCCTCCCGCTGCCCGGCCCCCCACACTTGATCTTTATTGACTGGCTCCTTAATTTAGATGACATGTAGTACTTCATGTCTCGTAGAACGCTCGATGACTCTTGAGGAGATAGTGACTAGATATATTTCAGGACGTTTCAAGAACCTGCTACACGAACATCTTGACGTACGACATATCAACCAATTTTTTTTGCTGAGTGAAATAGCTATTATTTAACCGAATTTAGGACAGGACTTACCTAATAATTGCTATTATAATTGGGCAGTGAATTAAATGACGAACGGCTTTCTAGTCAAGTTGGTAGTGATTGCCCTTGAAGAAAGGAATCGAGAGTTGATATGACCCGTAATGCTTAAAATGTTTTTTTATTTAAATGGGAGTCATACTACAAGCGCCGTGAACACTGCTGCACTCGTCAGTGCCAGGGGTCTGCGAAGAAACATGCCAGCTGCTGTTCCTCGAGGCTGAGACGTATTTTGTCTAATCAGCTGGCCACATATTGCAATACCAGTACATACCATACTTAATCTATACTATATATCTACCTACTGGGGCAATATTTATTAAATTATTTCACAACTTGATAATATATAATCAGGTCAATATATAAATACGGCACCTGTTAGTGGATTCATTAATTTTTTATTTCATTATAAAAACATTTCATTAAAACCGTCTTAATTATATGATACGCTTTGAAATATCAAAGCGAAAATTATCATTTCCAGAGTGGTAGTTAATAAATCGGAATACGATAAGTATCTTACCAATTTAGATATCCCCAGCTGAAATTGAACCTATTCGTTGTCCAAATTTAACCATATTACTGGCAGAGATTATCAATGTTACTGTATTTACAGTAAAAAACACACGTGCTCTATTGGCCTTTTAGCCCGTGCCTCTAACAGAGACCCTTCGGAGCGAGGTGCCAGGGCGCGCGGACGGAAGGCTGTCTCTCAAAATGTTTACCGATCCATAAATGAAGTTCAACAATGGTCCGCCGCGCCGAATCTATACAACATATCACATTTAATCTACCGCAAAATATTCCAAGCGCGCGCCGCTGTTAATTTATAAACCAATCACAAATAAAAACTAAAGAACAAACATCCATCATAATTGTAAGTATCTGCCCGGTGGGGAATCGATCCTGGGACAACTCGAGGGTAGGGCTATTACTAATTAGGCTCAAAACCCAAACCCATTATCTGCTTGCCATAAAACAAAAGACGGTGCGCTGCCGAGGTACATCGAACGGCTTTTCACATAACACAATAATAAATGTAGTAACATAGATACTTTACTCTTTTATTATAAGTTAATACGTGAATACAATCCCACTTGAGGGTAAGAGGAAATAAGTAAGTACCTATACAAGGCAACACTGTTCCCGGAACGGTCGCCGCTCTTACAGACAATATGTATTGACAGAATTTGTTAGGATGTGGTCGGAGTAAATAAAGCGGGTTGTACACTGTACACGTACCGTCGTGCTAGTATACGCGGGTATACGCTATTATGTGTTTGTCGATAAATCCCCGTCAGGCAGGTATTTAGCGCGGGTCGCAGGTGAACGCAAATTGTGGACCCTCGTCACAGCCGCGGCGCAAATTGAACCCCCTCTGTCTCTGTTGCTGTGTAGCACGCAGTGTGGGCCATATATGTTGCCTGTCACGCGACATACGACTATTAAATTTACTTTTCTCTGCCATATAATTCTAAATAAATTCGCAAGGGTCACCTTTTCGTTAGACGCACTTTTAGGCAGTCAAAATCGAAACCTATATAAAATATCGAAAAATTACACATTTTACATATCATTATGCATTATATCCATATTTTTATTTGGCCTCCTGGGTCCAATAAGGGTCTAAAGTTAGGTCAGCCCATGAACCTGAACATTACCTAATACATGTGTATAAAATGTATAACGCCTGTAGCAACATAATAGCACTGATTCATATTTGATTATAGCTGAATTGGTTGACCTTTTAACTTCTACCATTTCAGAGTTTGTAAAGGACGAACAAACATTGATTTTTATATATACATAAGTTTATTTTGAACATCAGAGGTGCCGTAACAAATTTGGATTACGCCTATCAGAGTTTACTACATCGCTTGTATATATAACTATAACTTAAAAGATTTTTATTAAAAATATTTAAAAACACAAGCTTTAACTATTCATAACACTAAACACATAAAATGTCTTAACTGTATTGTTAACCGTTGAGGAGTTCCCTTGTCTGGAACTAATCCCGAACGTAGTATCGGTCATGCTTGTCAGAAAAATGCATTATCATCAGGATGAAAACTTTATGTAAAATTATCTCTCCGTAATGTAAGTGGAAGTGGATCTAATTAGGCTTGTAAGATTTGACCTGTAACCAATAAATATACTAATATACAAACATACACTACAAGTTAAATAAAAGCTTGTAAACAGTTGGAGATCGACCGCTCTACAGGCATCATAACCTCGGACCTATAATCACGTCAGGCCATTGCCTCTCCTGACGGGAGATCTCGTTATTACTTAAAAATAATTATAACAAAACAAAGATATCACTTTCTTTAATATTGTAACAGGAGCCGCTAAGAGAAACCAGTAGAGCATTTAACCCATAAATTGCTCACTTCTGAGTACAATACTCTCCATAATTTTAGTAGGCCTAGAGTATTCTCCACGTTGCTTCAATGAGGATTTTATAAATTCGCTAGACTATTACACCATGTCCAAGATAGTGGACAAATTCGACAGAACTCCTTCAATTAGGAAAACAAAACATTGTTTATAAACCGAAGCTTGTAATGTATTGTCCTGGACTCACGCAGGTGATACATTTTAATGGGTACGATTACCTTTAACCCGGCCGTTCGTCTTCCCAGGACATAATTATGTCCATTGGAGCGAGCTAACATCATATAAAACTCCCGATAATTGGAGCTACCTCCATTATCGACTTGTTTACGTCTTTTTTATGTTATTAACAGGCAAACGGGCGGACGGCCTTTCTGATTAAAAGTGATCACCACCACCCGGGGACATTACCAATTCCAGGAAGTTACTAACGCTTTGTCTGCCAGGAAGGAGGCATCAGTCACGCGGATAAATAAATACTTGCACAGGCCAGAAATCAAACCTGGGAACTTCACGGGCAGGACCTCTACCAACCCGGCTGAAGGCTGGTTCATACTTCATACATTATTATTACACTCTTATAACAAACTCATTAGCTATAACTATAGTTTTTTTCAAACCTACAGCGTGTAAATAACAATAATATTTTCATAGTAAAATAAAGATTTATGCATTTGTTACTACTCCACTACGTCGCCATAAATTATAAAAAAACACTCATGACTCATTCATCGTGCTATACCGTACAGTCGAATTACTATCAATTTGATACTGATAGCGCCATCTAACGCCAGTTTCAAGAAATCTTCGCATATTTGCAGGCTTAGCAATCACTAATGACAATGGACGTAATACCCAACATTGTATTGACATAGAAATTTAAACAGGTCATAGGGTAAGTATATTTTTTTGTGATTTTAGCAATTTTGATACGTATTGTATTTACGATACTGTACCGTAGATAACAATATTAATAGGCTTGAAATGTTTTTTTTTTGTTAAATCGCAATGCCATTCTGGCAGACTAAAGTCTCATAATGGATAACAGAGGTCAGCAGCTTCTCAAATTTTAGCTTGTGAATGTTAATTAATACCTTTTAGTGAAGTGAAGTTGAAATGGAACATGAGAAACGTACTAGCCCTAGGCCAACTGGTAGAAACTGTTGCCCGTGCTGCTGGGTCACTAATACGTTATAGCCAAAAGTTTATAGTATTAAACGAGAGTTACAAGACGTGCAGTAACATCGCAAAATACAGCAAGTATGTTGAGAAGTTGACCCAGTGCTTACGTGAAAGAAAAGTTGTTCAGATTCCCTTCCTGGCTTGTTCGCGTCGCTAATTCCACGCGCACAAAGAGTTCGTTAGGCCCGAACCCCGGCCCAAGTAATCACATTCATTCATTCAATGTTATTTGCTGCCTTCGCAATCTGTAGATCTATTTGGTAAAGATCGAACAATATTACTGTGAGGTTCCTTTTAATCGATCAATTCTATTGCAATATACGGCACGTTTACGGTTCCGCCTTATTACTGAATATTTACAGTCTACGTAATAGTCAAATTATTTGTTTCATCATAGAAACTCACCTAATAAAAGAGTGGAATTATTAACTTTTACTGCTTATTAAGATATCTTAAAATTGGTTACTGATTTGACATAGCTTGTAGCTATTCACTGCATTTCTTACAGTTATGGAAAATAAATATCTTTATGGAACATAATTATGAGTACAATGGAAATGCTGAGCATACAATAAAATACATAGGGATTATGCACTCTATAGTGAATATGAATAGTTACAAATTCGATGGCTCCTATGTATAAGGGCCATAGTGCAAAATTATAACTTTTCAACATAGACTCAAATAGACATTGGAGCCAAGTAATTAATTAATTTTAACGAAGAAATATAAAAATAATGCCTTATAATGATTCTTATTTAATATTTCGGTGATTTTCCTGTAAAAACAAAGCAAATCTCAACACTACCTCTTGTAGTTTTATAAGTTATTAAGAGTTAATAAACACTACGTTTTGTGTATTCTATGACAGAAATATAATCTGCGTTGATATTGGTTGACAGTTCTGCTTCTATGCTAAATTCACTCATGACTTGAGCCGGTTTGTCGATAACTTTACTCCTTATCGAACAGATATCTGTCAGCTGTAAAGAGGGAGGGCTATCAAGCTGTCAGATGGTGAATATCAAAGCAGAGCGGTAGTGACAATAATTTTATCAAATATGTGTTTTTATTTTCAATTCCAAACGAATAGGTAATCGCCGCACCTAGCTGTTAGCTCTAGTGTAATATCGGGAGGTCGCGAGCGTCGGTGCGGCGGCACGATGAACTCGCGAGATCACACAAAGTCCTTTCAAGACAAGTTGAAAGTGTTCTTCAAGAAGGGGCCATCGGGTATGTATACCAAGCCGTCTCGAATCCAATTCTGATTGTCTCTAATCACGTACGCTTGCAACAAACGCTTCCGTTAGTGACAGCAGTTGACAGCCGGCCCGTAAATCGTTTCGATCGAAGGTAGCCGGCGAGTCGCTGGGTCGACTCCTCTTTTGTGTGGATACTGTCGTATACCGTCGGGCTCACGGCCGCACGGCCCGGGCGCGGTGGTGCTATGGTACGATGGTCATTTTTATAATGTGATGGCTTCGGTCGCAGCGCCGCTGACCGCCCAAAACGAGTTGGTGGTGACGACGGAGCTGTGCAGGGAGACCCCACTGCACCGGCGGCTGCGCGCCATCAAGGAGGTTGGCGAGAAGGTGCTTCACACTCGAGTCCATGAAGTGAGTTTGTGCTGTCTTATATTTTGCATCTCATTTCAAGCACAACAATGGCAAATTCATTCTTATTCTATTACACCTAATCGTTTCAAATTTCGCAGCACTGTAAATTATTTCCCTTCTTTATTCTCTGTGTACTTCTTTGCACTGTACTTGTGAACATTAAGCTCCTGATTAGCTGGCTCATTTTTAGCCAATTTATAATAGAAGTATTGTAAATTAACAGACTGCTGTTGACATATTTAATTCTAAGCATGTTCAATAATTTTATTATTGTTAGTTATACAGTCCTCTAAATGGAATATTGAGATAAACAGCTAGTACATTGAAGCAATACAACCACATGTTACAATGCAATGGATGATATAAGAGCCTCTGGATGTAATTAATGTAATAACAGAATGGGCTATATATATATATGTAGGGTGTCCCACAACTTTGCCACAAGAAGGGCAAGTATCTTAAATATTGAAGATGGCAGTTTTACTGAAAATTTATTTATTTATTTTATAAATAATATTTACAGTATTTTGGGGAGTTTTTAGGAATTGTATCATGTGGACTAAGGGTCTAAATCATTAGCAGTTTATTTGTCTTTTAACTTGATTTCTCTGATTAAAGGAAACTATAAATATCATCATATTTATCTTGCTTCACTTAGGTATAACTAAGTGCCATATACGTGATACTGTAAACCAATTGAAATTAAACAAAAATGTTAATCCAAGCAATGACTTATCATACTTTAGGTCAGTGAAACTCACATTAAAATCAGATCGGGCATTTAAGAGATTAGCTTCCCTAAAAGCACAGATTGATCCATTCCTTACTAATATCCCTAGAAATAACGTCCACATACAGATAGGTTGGTTGGTCTAGTGGTTGGTGAACCTGACTCCTACACCGAAGGTCAGGGGTTTAATTCTCACCCAGGTGAAACTTTTCTGTGAGGACCGGGAATGCTTGTCCTGCGTGTCTGGGTGTAAAAATATCTATGTAAGTGCATATTAAAAATAAATTATGTTTATCAGTTCTGATCTCCATATTACAAGCAAACTGTTTGAGGCAGGATGGCCGTGTGTGAGTTGTACAAAGATTTTTATTTATTATGTACAGACAGTGATTGCAGACACAGATTCATTTTAAATATGAATATATAGAATGAAAGTAATGATAAAATATTAATATAAACTGTCACTTACTATCAAGTTAATTAAAAATATCAAAATAGTATTCATTCAGTAGTCTTGTGATACATTTTCATCAAGGGGATCAAAACAGAAAGATACTTGGATGTATTAGATTTTAAGATTGTAACTGAGATTAATCACAATCCTGATTCAGAAAGACGAAATTTGCCATTATACTGGGGCTCCTTCTCGTAACAGTTGTAGAGCAATGGGAATGGTTAACTTCTTGAACCGGATATCACTGCACAGATATCAGACTTATAGAAGCATTCACAATAAATAAAAACATGAAGAAAATTACTAAATGAATTGATAGAATTTTGTACATTTGATTAAATAAGGTACTTAATGGTAAGAGGCTTTTTAATTTTTAATGAAACAATTGATTCCTTTTCTTTCACTTATAAGTTAAAAGTAAATCAAAATTCTAATAATTGAGACCATCAATATGTACAATAAAATGACAGGTCTATACAATTTTTTGTAATTTTTTGCTCTCCCAGGTTTAGGCAAGTGATTATTTAAGATTCTTTGATACAGGCAGTTTTGTTTTTAAAACAAAAATGAAGTCTTTCAGTAAAACAGACTATCTTCAATATTTAAAGTACTTGCCCTCCATATGGTATAGCTGTGGGACATCCCGTATATGAACTATAATCTAAAAATAACTACTGGATTTAATAAATTTGCAACCAAGCCTTGCTACACGCAGACAAACAATGTGTTGTAATTTAATATTCATAGTGCAATAAGAATGCAAATTATCCATTACTAATCATCAAGTTATCTTTTGTTGTAATAACTGCAACATTGTCTTTAAATACTACAGATAAGCATGGTCAAAATAATGTCTACAAACAATGAAGACTGCCAAACAATCACAATTTGCTGAAATACAGCAAACACATCTGTGGGCCTTATATGAGCATAAGTAACAGTCTGCAATTCACTTCGATATAGCTAAGGTCCATGGATATGATTCTTTATATGAACATATCTTTTTTATTTGTGAACATATTTTAATGAAATTAACTCTACATGTTACATGGGTCCAAAGCCACATTCAAATTCAATATAATCCAAAATAGTTTTCATTACTCCCAGTTTGACAGATTTTTTTAAGTTAAATGTACCTTCAATGTCCATTTATAGACAATTAGATACAGACTTATAACAATGTTGTTGTAATCACTCAATTCAATAACAAATGTTGCTTAATTCAAAAAGTAAATATACCCGAAGAACAAGTAATGTATACCATGCTGTTATCATCATCAATAATTCAATGTGACAATTTTCATTGGAACTTACAAAATAAGATAAAATATGTAAATAAATTTTGTGTAGCATAAAGTGTGAAAAATTTGTTCCAATAAACATACTTATTTCATATTTGAATTTCATTGTCTGATAAACAAAGTTTTCTTGGGTTGAAAGAATTTTGCTGCATTGCATCAGATTATGCTTTTATACCATTGTATCATTCTTGCAGTAAATGATAGCAATATGTGTACTACAAACAATAACAAATGTACTTTGCACCCCTTAATAATGTAGCAATAATGATTATTACTATTTACTAAAAAATACTTTGTGAAGAATGTCTGTATTATTTTGGGTTTAATATTTTCTTATCTACTATCAAGCCAAATAATTATTTATGTAACTGAATAAAACAAAGTGTATTTAAATTATATAATTGTATGCATTTAATGTGGAATAATTATTCAATATGTGGATATAATAAGAATGAACACATTGAAATATAATTGTGTTATAATTTCAGGGAGTCATAGGAAAAATATGGGAGAGCATTCGAGATCTTCTGGACGAGCCGAATACAGAAGCACGACATGCAGCGCTCGGGCTCCTGCGGTGCATAGCGGAGGGGCCGGCAGAGCTGCTGATAATGCGCACCATCCTGTTCGAATACTTGAGACAGACGAACGCTACTCAGTCCCTCGACGACTACCAGCTGCGGTTCAAGCTACTCCATGCTCTCACTAACAGCGGGAAGAATATCGCTTGCCTTGAAGAAAAGGTAAGAATTTTGCTATTATTTTTGTTTACTAAGCAAATAGCCTAGTGGTTAGCAATTCGGCCTCGTAGTCGAGGGGTCCGGGTTCGAATCCCAGGGCGCGCACTTCTGACTTATCGGAGTTGTGTGCGTTTTAAGCATTTAAATGCTAATTCTGACTATAATGGTGAAGAAACCTGCATATCAGTGAGTTTGCAAAACTCAAAGGTCTGTGAGGTCTGCCAATCTGCACTTGGCCAGTGTGGTGGACTATGGCCTTAACCTTGTCATTCAAAGAACAGACCCATGCTCAATAGCGTCCCGTGATGGGTTGAGATGATGAAGCATTGGTTTTAATTGATCAGTAAGGATTATATGCTACAGAGACATAAGCGGTGCATTAATAATATAATTCAGTTGCTTAGATAATGTGCAAGTTATATTACAATAAATAATGTTGACACGTCCCCAAGGGTAGTCTCACTGGAATTGACATTGTGTGCATCTTTATTGTTCCACTATATACAGTTTGACAAAACAGTGTAACTTTGAAGTGACAAACAATTTAGGAGAAAAAAGATAATTGATATTTATTTGTTTTTCATACAAAATACAACAATCTTAAGTTTTTTTTTGTGGCGACATGGCACAACACGTCACATAATGACGTCACCACTAAATCCTGAATCACGCTATCGGAGTTTTCTGTATCGTTAGCATATATACAAATTCCGACTAACAACTGTCGGAGCTCGGCTTCTCCCCAGGCATTACACCTCGCCTGGTGGGAGATCTCTCCTTTGCTAGAGTTTTGTTAAATTTTCATGCGTTTTAATAGTTATAAAATCTACAAATTTTCAAAACATTTAAATCTACACTTTTTTACAAAGTTTCAAAAACATTGGTAGGGTGGGGTACCAAAGATACTGAAAAATTGCTATGTGCATTGAATAATTAAATATTATGTTCTTTACACTTGTTAGATTCGTCTATATAAATGAAACGATCTAGCTAATGGTACTTGATGGACGATGAATGTGTTCAATTATAATATAATGTTAGGTGCATATTCTCGAATTATATTTTCGAATTATAATTCTCGAATTATATTGGTTGAGATTATTTCTTCACAATGAAGTACTTTTCTGAAAATAAAACATAATATTTTAACTGTTTGTAGGGATGGATAGAGGTTGATGGGCGTACCGAAAGCGGGGCAGGTGGCTGGGCCCCTGATACCTGGATATTTTATATAATTTGTCGGCACCTGGAGGGTACTCGAGGGTCATAGCTGACTAGACGAATGTAGACTTAACGAATCTGGATGGAATTCACCAAAGAAATAGACTATAGTCTGGAATGACAAATAGGCTACTTATAAAAAAATACGCGGGCTAAACCGTGGGTTGTGCGAGTACTTAAATAAATGAATTTTGAAATAGAATTAAATTCGACTTATGAGTCATAGTTGGGTTTCAAGAGTTGTTTTGATGGTTCCAGATTGGTCCGTTTATATTGGAGTGGCTGCCACAGATCCAGAACCCCACACACATAATAGAATTCATTCAGCTCGTCATCAATGTTGTAAAGTTCAATGCTGTGTACTTGGATGAGGAGATTGTCCATGGAATAGTCAAGTACGCTGCTGATGTTAATAATTTCTTTACATTGCCTGTCTCATTTTTGTGCATATGAAGTTAAAAATATTTACTTTTAAGTTCAATGTTCTGGTCAATTTGATAACAAATTTTAAACATCTATTTAGTAACAAGTAATTATTATAGAAGTTTCAGTTCAAAAACAGCTATGTATGTGGTGCGAGTTACAATAATTGAACTAAGATTACTGTCTACTTTTTTGATTTAACAACCCAAATAAATTCTTTGGTATCCTAAATATGTTAATTGAAAATTATTTTTTTATTACATGCAATTTTAGATGCCTAAGGTCGATATTTATTTTATATTATCTGTTTTATTCTTCTGGGAGTTTGTTGCCACTTCTTCCAAGACTACTCACCGTAGGGATTTTTTGAAATTTGACTTTCGAAAAATTTCAAATAAAATTATGAGTTTTACCTGATTCTGTGTGTGTGTGCAGCCACGCGTGCTACCTGTGCGTGTACTCGTCGGAGCAGGGCGTGGTGCAGGGCTGTCTGTCGCTGCTGGAGGCGGTGGTGTCGTACTCCATCCTACCGCGCGACGCGCTACGCACCTTCGTCGCCGCACTCGCGCGCACCGTCAACATTGAGCACTATTGCCAGAACAGCTGGAAGGTAATGTTCAACATCTATCGGTGCACGTATCTGGAATTTTTCCATACAAACTGAAAAATTTTCTATGGAAAAAAATCCAGATCGAATTTATACAGAATATAGAGCGGACTGTTTCTGGCTAATCGTCTATACCAATCCATTTTTTATTAGATAGCGTGTGACGTACAGACCAATCATTGTCACTAGTGATATGGTGCCGTTTTGGATTGACCAATTTCAGTATATTATTTTGATTATTGAAGTAAGTATTTTAATTTAATTTATAAATCGCAATTGATCTAAAGCAACAATTAAAATAATACTAAGTGAATGTGCCCAACATCTTGATCATCGCCATGTACTTTCAGGTGAAATTGTTGGCTAATTCTACATAAACAAATATCTTATTTTCCCCCCCTTAGCAATGCTCGTTGGTATTAGAAGTGATGCTGTTGTGAGTCATAATCGTTCTTGATGTGTACTTAGTAGTGTGTTTTTTGTTTATCTCTAGGCTAACTATAAATTGTATTTGCAGCTGATGCGATGCGTGGTGGGCGCGGACATCGGGTACGCGGCGCTGCAGGAGATGGTGGAGATCCTGACGGGTGCGGGCGAGGAGGGCGAAGAGGGGGAGGCGGGGGACGCGGGGCTGGTGCGCGGCGCTGTCTTCTACATCAACATGGCGCTGTGGGGCCCGCGCCGCGTGCACAAGCTGCACGTCTCCTATCTCGCCGTGCTGCCCGCCTTCTACAAGGTTCACACACACATTCAGAAATAATCTACTTCAATTATAACCGGTTTTGTTGTCTGTAATATGTTCCTGCAATAACCATTTTATGGTTTGAGATGTAAATTGGTACACTAGTGTTACAGAAATTGAGCATTACGGTTTGTACGTAGATATGTTTGTGACTAACTTAGACATCTTAGACGCAGTAGATTTAAATGAAAATTGTGTCGCTAAGACAGTGTATCATAGATTATAAATGATTAAATTATTTTTTTGCTGATACTTTTAAATTTATGGAAGCTTAGAACTTGAATTTACTAAGGAACACCCAATAGACCACGAGTACTTTAACAACATATATTTTGCACGACGCAATCTGACCCGACTTTAATAATAATGACCACCTCATATTTGACGATATTTAGACCCAGATAAATGGATTATGTTCACAGCTCGATACACTTTGTTATGAGAAGACCAATTGAAAGTTGTCTGTATATTTGTGTGACGTGAAGTTCGTGCTTCAGGCGCTCCGCGTACGTCAGCCAGTGGTGACGTACGAGGTGGTGGTGGCGCTACAGAGCCTGGTGGCGCGCGCGCACCATGACCTGCACGAGCCCGCCTGGGACTCGCTGCTGCAGATACTGCGTGCCATCCTCGCGCAGGACAGTCAGTATACACACACATACATTAATATAACACTTAGTACCATACTAATCATAAATATATTTAAAAATACTAGATATGGTTGTACAGTTAAAAATTATGCGCATTTTATGAAATGCGACGTTGCACTTATGTGCCCACTTGTTGTTATTGCGCGCTATTTGTTTTATATCATAATAAATTCCATGCATACGCAACACTCGCTGCGAATATTTTTAGTCATCATATACGTCACCGTTCAGTTTGTTGGTCCTTCGAACTGGATCAACTACATGGTACGCAACTGTACTATATTATAAGATCTATGTAAAGTGTGTGGTGTATGTACAGAGACGTTCGAGCCGCCGAACGAGCTGATCCACAGCCGGCTGCACGACCTGATCAGCAGCATCGAGCAGCTGCACGAGGCGGGCCAGTACCGCGGGGATGTGGACGCGCTGCTCGACCTCATCGACCTCTGCGGACATGACCGACCGGTATATTAATATGAAATAACAGCCATTGGCTAATTTTACTTGCATTATTATTAATTAGTTGACCCAGCTTTTTGTTAAACCTCATGAACCTTTAGTATATACTCATAGCGAAAAACTTTCATATATATATATATATATATAGTAGTTTGGCTGATCCTACAGTGTTCATCAGTTAGTCCTAGGAATTGTACTTTAGCATCCCGCATGTATAAGAAAGGCATTGATTAAGTTTTATCGCAATCAGATTAGCGATTTGGTGATTTTTGAACGGACAAAAATCACATAATTTTTTTTCAAACATGTCAGGTACTATATATAAAGATAAGAAATATTAAGACAAAATAAAATAATAAATATATAATATTAATAGATAAATTGCAGACGAAATAATAATAAAATAAAAGGTAACCTGTAGGTTCCAATCAAATATTGTTTTAGTTGGATTACCATAAGAAAGCCTTCTCGTGTTCACTTCAATTTTTACTCTCAGTGCCGCTAAAGAACTTCCACTTGAAATATTCACAGAATATAATACGTTGCAACGTGATAACAGGAAGCGTCGACGATGAAGCTGGTGTCGGCGCGGGCGGCGGCGCTGGCGCTGGGCGGAGCGTGGGCGGGTGCGGCGCTGGCGCTGGGCGAGCGGTACGTGCGGCTGGAACGGCGCCTGCCAGTGCGGCTGCACGCCTTCGCTCAGCTGCAGGCCGCTATCAAACGGCACGGGTACGTGCATGTGCATGCGTGCGGGACTGTGTGCGTGCTTACGCACTTAACAAGACTTCTTGGAATAAATCTTATAATTTCTTGGAGTCATGCTTTTTGGATCACGAAAAATAATTTTGTTCAAATTACGTTAAAATTAATAAGAATCATCAGCGATGAAAACCGGAAATAATTTGGTTGCATGACACCAAATTTGGCATGTTTAAAGTCTATAGCGGTTTTCAGTAAAATACTTGCAGGTACGTCGATCTCGATGAATCTCGATGAGTTATCGATCCTAGAAATGGAAAAACGTAATGCGAAAGTAAACGTGTAAGTGTCAATTTACTTATTAAATATAAATGTAAAAGCATAGTGTAGAAAGTAGCAAGCTACAGTGTGATATGTATATATGTTTGTGCAGCGTGGGGCACGGCGAGGAGCTGGCGGAGCGTGTGGGTGTGCCGCTGTGCAGCATGTGCGCGCTGGACGCGGACGTGGCGCTGCGGGCGGCGGCCGCGCGCGCCGCACCCGACCTCGCGCGCCTCTGCCAGCCCGACGCCTGCATCGACCTTGTCGACCTGCTCGAGAAGGTACACACACATACTGCGGCAACAAATACTTGTCATACATCATATGACGCCACAACCTATCTTGACAGACATACGCCAGACTAAAATCTGTTTTTGTTCTAGAGATATTGGTTATACACGGTCAAAGATAGTACGCAAATATTTTATTTCTCTGTACTAGATTGAACTCCGAATTATTTACGAAATAATGTATATTTCGCATGGAGAAATGTGTAAAGGTGCATTCGAGTTTGACAAAAAACTTCTTTCAAATTACCAAAACATAGAAGACAAAAAAGTGGTCCTTCCGTACAAATCTTAGGAAATTCATTTAGTATAAATATTTAGATTAAATAGTCAGATCGGTATTATGTACATGAGTTAGTATCGCGCAGCCACGGGACAGACCGACGTTGTTGCTCATATATATTTACTATCACTCGCAACATAACACGTTATTGCCTGACAGTTGATGTACCGTCCTTAAAATTTAGACCTATATGGGGGATGAAATCGGGCAAGTAATTGGTTCAAGGCGGAGTTAGTCAAAAAGCTAATAGTAAACAAATGTTTGTCGTCGTCCAGATCCTGAACCGTCCGTTCGAGATGTACGTGAGTGAGGTGTCGATCCCGGCGGAGGCGGACGTGTCGGACGCGCAGCTGGCAGCGGCGGGGCTGCTGGCGCTTCTGCATGAGCGGCTGCTGCGCGCGCCACCGCACCTGGCCGCCCGCGCGCTTCTCGTGCTGCTCGACCACCTCGACCACCACTACCGCCAGCCTGCCATCTTCCACCACCACCCCGATATACGGCTCAAGGTCACTACACTCTAATATTTAATATATAGCCTTCTATGCAATGATGTGCAAATAACACCCAACACTATTAAAACATTTTCATCTCACAGCGCCCTATCCTCGTGCCTTAATTTATAATTGCTATATCAACTTCCCAAATCATTTTAAAAATATACATATTACTATCGAGTGACCATTGCCGCTTCTTCTACAGTATAGCTAAGGGCCAAAGGTAGGAATTTTAATGATACATATTTTTTTATTTTGAATTAATTAAAAACAAAATACATATACAAAATGTTAAACCAGGCTGAGGACAATACGACAAAGAAAATTTAATCAGTTGTCTTTGAGATCCCTGTGCAAAAAAAAAAGACAAATAATCACTGTTTTGGGTACTATTCTTTACTAAAGGCCCTCTGGAATAGATTCGTCCAAATATGTTTTACGTACGTTACTATTGTATGTTTCATGTATGTTGATAATATACATATATTGGTAATAATGATGTTAATGACAATAATAATAGTTGCATTACAATCCAATAATTGATAAGTTGAGTGTGTGTATCCAGATATTCGACATGGTGTTCGGTCTGCGCGCCAACCAGCTGAACTGCGTTGGGTTCTGCTACGACGCGGCCGGGAGCGTGGTGGTGGGGCCGGCGGCGCTGCGACTGCGGCCCGTGTGCTCGCCGCTGCTGCTGGTGGAGCCTTACTCCGTTCGCGGGCAGCACCACCAGCCGCTCAAGGACCTGCCGCCGGTAACACACATACACTATAGTCACGATGGCTTTCTCACGCTTCCCTATCATTCCACGAAGAACATATATGAGGTGAAAAATAATGGTTTTACCATGCGCTAATTTGTCACTCTCTCCGATAGACAAAAGTGTAAGAAATTACTTGCCGTTAATTTTTATCCTTGGTATTAAACAAAGAGATCTGTTGTAGTTGATATAGCTTAAGGAATTTATGTTTGTATGTGTGTGTATGTGCGTGCGTGCAGGGTGCGTGCGCGGTCCCGGGCGGGCGCGTGGCGCGCGCGCTGCAGCAGGCGCTAACGCACGAGGCGGAGTGGGCGGTGCTGGCGCACGTGCTGCGTGCGCTGCCGCACCTGCTACAGGCGCGCGCGCTCGCGCTCGGCCGCCGCGCCGCTGACCTCGACCTGCTCGCCGCCACGCTATGCTCAATGGTATGACGTTTCAAATTAATAACATGCGATTGCGATTCAACTTCTACTAAATTTAGATACAATTATTGTTATGATCGTCTAATCTGCTGAAACTAATAATAATTCAACAGATATGTAATAGGACAGTAATTGATTTTCGATTGAAGTGCTTTCACCTATTTTATTTAAATTTTAAGTGCATTTCAAACTCCGTTCTTTCGTTCAAGAGGCAGCGTTCTAACTGGTAGACTGCAATCAGATATCATTCCATCAATGAATGATGCGTGCGCAGCCATTTTGAAATACAAATCCTTCGTAATGTCCACCGGCGAGAATTTTATTAGATCATTACTACACATATTGTGAGTGATCAGGTGACGGAGCGGGGCGGCGCGGGAGGCGGTGGCCGGCTGCCGGTGTCGGAGTTCCACGCAGTAGCGCTGCCGGCGCTGGCCGCGCTCGTCTCCTACCACGCCTTCCTCGAACCGCAGACGCAGCAACGGATCGTGCGCTGCCTGCTCAAATACGGAATGGGTATGTATCGTTGTCCTTCTCGTTTCCCTCTCTTTCTCTATTCCACTTTCTCTATCTTGTGAAACGTGAACAGAGCTATTACTGAAATATGATGAAGTTTTGAAGGCAATTTTTACTTGGAATTGTACAACTGTTGTATTTTTGATCAAAGGGTAAACATACTATAATTCTACAACTGTTTTAACTAGCCTTATTCTATACTCAAATTTTATCAAGTTTGTATGAAAAAAAAAATGTAGCGCGATTTGTGACCAAGAGCTGTTAATGAAAAGTTAGATGAATGTGGCACTAATAGAACATTGTCTAAATGTCTATTGCAAAATAATGTGTGTACACTATCTAAAGTAATGTGTGTGTGTCAGTCCTGCGCACGCCGCAGCCGTACATCAACGCGCTGACACTGTTCGCGCTGGAGACGCGCGACACGATGGTGAAGATGCTGCCGGAGGTGCTGCTCGACCTGTCCAAGATCTCCGACACCAAGGTCATCGCCAGCCCCATGCTCGAGTTCCTCTCCAGTGAGTAAATGCTTCCTGTCCAACCATAGTCTTCATACCTATTAGATTGCTATTACTTTTTTTTGTCGTTGATCATTATGAAGTTTTCCCTAAAAATCTTCAATTGTAATGATTCCACAGTCAATTCGGAACTCTTATAGTTTCGCCGTATCCGTTCTTTCGTCCATACTCTAGCGACGAGAGCTTTTATACGAAAAACTTGCAATTTGGCGTGCAAGAACATATTTACTACAATTAATAAAGTGCTATAATAAAATGTATTATAAAGGGTTATTTCCCTTACAGGTAAATTAGATATGTATATTTTTTGTCTGCTCTGTTTTGAGTTCAGAAAGACCGTGTTTTGATTTAAAGGTCCATTTACGAAATATTAATAGCGTAAATGTGATATACTATATTGAATTTTGGTTTAATACAAGTAGTTTCATCTAATGTTAATGTGCACTTTTCCCCAACTCACACTAGTAACCGGTAAGTATGTGTGATGTACCTCTATTGTGTGTGTGCGTGTGTGTGTGCAGCGCTGACGCGTCTCCCGCGCGTGTTCGCGTCGTTCGTGGAGGACCAGTACATGTCGGTGTTCGCCATCCTGCTGCCCTACACCAACCCGTCGCGGTACAACCACTACGTGGTGTCGCTGGCGCACCACGTCATCGCCGCCTGGTTCCTCAAGTGCCGCCTCTCCTACCGCAGGAACTTTGTGCGGTTTATTATACACGTGAGACATACTGCATATTATACTATACTCGTTACCGCCCGCGACTTCGCCCGCATGGTAGCACATTGATGAAAAGTAGCCTGTGTGTTATTCCGGACTTTAATCTGTGTCTGTGACCAATTTCATTCTGATCGGTTCAGTATTATTTACATGAAAAACTGACACACATTTTCTCATACTTTCGCAATTATAGTATTTGTTTCAATGTAACGCAACATGAAATATCTACAAATCGCAGTAAAAGCGATGCCTACAAAGATGCTCTTGAATGAATTGATAAATGATCACATATTATTTAAAAGTATATGAATCAGATAAGCTCTCAGATATCTTTAATTATTTTATTAAATATTTCTCTTGCATATGCAATACATTTTACTGCACATAAATTTATATTGTATACAATATGAACAAGTGTATTATTTTTTTCCTTAAAATAAGATAATACATAAGAACGATTCCCCGGTAAGTGTTGATATCTAATGTATTTGGCGCCATTTAACATAGTAAATGCCTATTAACTCTCTTGACGATCTTGATAGGTGAATGTGTTGTGTCGTAGGGCCTGCACAACTACATCATAATGCCGTTCGAGGAGCAGATGCAGTACAAGGGGAACAACTTCCAGCCGCCGCCCGCCGCCGGCCCCACGCCCTCTGTCAACGAGGACTCCTCCAACAGGCAGCGGAGCTCCAGTCTGGTAACGTATAGTGCTCGTCTACATAATTACTGATCGGTTAAACTGATAGTAGTTGGTAAATTGATGGGTGTATGATGCTAGTACCAAATGCTATGAATGATGATAGTACCAAAACTTTTTGAACGTCGTATATGTTCTTCGGAGGTCACAGAAACCGGTATCCGTATTAGTGCACAATATTCGTGACCTGAGTGCGACCCCTTTTTTTTAAAGATAAAGCTCTAAGTATGTGTATGTATGTGTGTCCAGGGGTCGAAGGCGGTGTCGCGGGCGCCGCTAGCGGGCACAAGGCCGGCGGGCGCCCCCGCGTCCTTCCACGTGGAGCTGACGGAGACCTGCGTCGACCTGCTCGCCAGATACACCTTCACGCCCTGCAGCGTCAAGCCGCACAGGTCATTGCCCACTTTCACTGCCCACTTTCTACAAACAACTGTCCACAAGCCCCATCTATTTTTGCAACAAGGTTCAAAGAATAAATTCAAAAAAGATAACACAATTATAATACATACTTTAATATTCTACGATGACGAGCTTTTCAAATCTATCTTTGTGATGAAAAATTACCTGTTTAATCTTAAGATTTAGGATGTCTGTACCAATTTTTATCAAAAACGGTTCAAATGAATAGAGAATCATATATTTCGTCACAGAAAACATTTGCTTTCGCCATATTACACAACGACGAGCGCTTCTAACTTGATGACTCTGTATGTAAACGGCGGAATCACACAAAATGCGTTTGACATAAATGTAATACCTAAACATATATGTATGTGTGCACACATACATACAGTCCGGGGTCTTATCAAATAGTCTCCGACAGACTAGGAAGTAGTGACGTGAACCCTTAGTCAACTGTCTCCCAAGACCGAGCAGAATATTGGAAATGATGATCTGATCTGATGTTTCCAGGAGTGACACGGCGGAATTCCTGTTCAACGGCGGACAGTCGACTACGTGGCTGGTGGGCCACAAGCTGGTCACCATCACCACGTCCGGCTGCCTCCAGAACTCCATTAAGCAGGGCCTCTGCGACAGGTCAATATTATATAAAAAAATATATAACAGTAATTGTTACATTTTCTAATGAACATGAAAGGCACCTCTTGATCTGTCTTGTAACTGAGGTGGTCGAGAAGATTAGACTGCAATATTGAGTCATTTTAGTTTTAATCGAGGGACTCGGGAGATATCTCCCCTATCTCTCGCAGAGGCGATATCCTGATACACTGATTGCTCTTTTTAAAATTGCGCCAAAGAATAAATCACAAATTTTGGTCGGTACGTTACATACCATGTCGAAGAAAAGATAGATTGTCTTAATGTTTTGACTGAAACAATCCGTCCTAGCTGTACGCTCTAGTAGCCAGTGTACACCAAAGTATTTATGTGAAATAAGTATTCCTTTAACTTGCGCCATCACAGTCATCAATCACAGTCGTCAATGGTACTCAAAGCGCTCCTTAGTATATTTTGTACGTTTAGTGACTATAAAAGACTGGCTGCGTATCCATGCTAATATTACAAATATGAAAGTTTGTTTGTCCTATTTGCACGGCGACGTATTGATGTGTTTCTCAATTCTTATCAACATTGGTACCACTCTCTTTCTCTATCACTTTACTCTTACTGGAAGAGTAAAGTGATATGAAGTGTATGTGTGTGGTGTAGATGCGCGACGCTGTGCCGGCAGCACGCGGAGAGCGCGGCCAGCCCGCTGCCGCCGCTGCTGCCGCCCGACGACCCCGCGCCGCACACCCCACCAGTACAGGTGACCAAATCTCCATAGTCCAATACAACGTCATCTGACCATCCATTAAATTACACCAGAACTCATCATCATCATCATCATCTCAACCCATCACGGCTCACTATTGAGTACGGGTCAAAATTAAATAAAAAATGAGAAAGTTAAGGCCATAGTCCACCGCCCTGGTCAAGTGCGGATAGGTAAATTTCACACACCTTTGAGTTTGCCAAACTCCCCGGCATTCAGGTTTCCTCTCGATGTTTTCCTTCACCGTTATAGCGAGTGACATTTAAATGCTTAAAACGCACATAACTCCGAAAAGTCAGGAATGCGCGCCCTGGGATTCGAACCCGGACCTCCCGAGTAGGAGTCCGAGTTCTTAATCACTAGGCTATCACCGCCACTAGCTAACAACATTTAAAACCACTAGAAATTGCCCTGGCTTCGCTTCGAAAGAAGATAGGATGAAAATTATCCAATAATTCTTCTCGTCATACGAGCTACAAACATGCACAATTGTATCTAAAGTGGTCCAGTGGTTTCAGAGATGCCATAAATTTTTTACCTATCATCCATCATGAACAAAAGCAGTTTCCTGGGATAAAATGTATCCTATATCCTTTGTAATAATAAACTTCGATTTTGCAAAGTTACATCAAAATCTCTCCAGCGATTTTTGGCGTGAAATTCGAACAGACAAACAATAAATCCAAAAAAAATGTTTTGGTGTCTATATCGATAACAAAGACTCCCAATATCAAAACTTTCCAAAAATAATTAATGTACAGAACTGACCCCAGTACAGTTTTACTATTAGTATAGAGTTCCGGACCCAGTAGCCAGTGGATAGTCGACAGTTGTCGACATGGCTTAACGATTACTAACCCGGACTGACGACGTACCCTCCGAAGCAAGGAAGCGTACATAAAATTTTGCCACTAGCGGCCGTTCTGCCGACCACGCCCGCTGTTGCCCAACTTTTTCGACCGCTTACAATCTAAAAATACAATCGGGCTAAGAACGCTTCAACACTATTAACACATTAGCCAGTATAAAGCATCATTATGACAATACTAGCTGCACCTGGCGCGCGTCGCTCCACATCAACTCATCAGCCATGTGTTTGATTGAAATAACTTTAGAACCAAAACCTTTTCCAGAGAAGTCTGAACAAAGTTGCTACAGACAATTATCTCCAACCATTTCAGAGTCTATAACGGACAAACAAAGTCACAAACCAACATTTATTGGTTGATTGGGCCGGGTTGAAATGGTTAGTGAACCTGACTGCAACACAAAAGTCACAGGTTTGATTCCCACCGAGGTCAAACTTTTCTGTGAACAGGAATTCGTTCTGTGCGTCTGGGTGTAAATAGCTACATATGTATTT
>DWJZ01000643.1:0-29675 GCA_018249125.1 Asbolis capucinus
ATGCAAAAATAATTACACGCTGCTACTATCGTCAACGTGGTTTTTCTAACCTCTCCTCGCCGACTCCATCTACCAAGAGCCACAACATAATTAGGTGGACACACACACCTAAATTGGCGACCCCGAACATTGAATAAACCAACCTTCGAGATGGCATACGCACCGAACGCTGCCCAGCCCGTCGCACCATCTGGACCTTCGACATCAAACCCATCATCTGAGTTAGCAGCAATCACTCTCACGTCCAAGATACCGGATTTCTGGACCGATCAGCCCAGGGTTTGGTTCATCAGAACGGAAGCGATGCTGGCACCCCAGAAGCTATCGGATGAGTCCAAGTACGACATCGTGGTTTCGAAACTCAACAAAGAGGCGATCCAACAAGTCACGGATATCTTGGTGGAACCGCCCGCAGTGAAGAAATTCGACACCCTAAAGGCACGCTTATTAACCATTTATGAAGAATCTAAAAATAGACAACTCCAAAAGTTAATAAGCGAGATGGAGCTTGGCGACCAAAAGCCATCACAACTCTTACGTCGCATGAGGGAACTGGCCAAAGACAAGATACCTGATGATACCCTCAAGATCTTATGGCAAGGCCATTTGCCAAGCGCGGTAAGAGCAGTGCTAGCCGTGTCAGACACCAAGGACTTGGACAACTTGGCGACCATCGCTGATAACGTCCTAGAAACCACACGAGCGGCACACATCATCAACGACGTGTCGCAGCAGCCCAAGACACTCAAGGACACCGAGCTGATCATGGCCGAAATAGCAAAGCTGACTCTCAAGGTAGCTGAGTTGGAGAGATCGAGACCAAGATTCCGACGACGCTGGAACACCAGAAACCGTTCAGAATCCATGTCTCGAACTCGCAGCCGCGATACATCAGCGCAACGCTGGAACCCTGAGAATCCTCTCTGTTTCTACCATCATCGTTTCGGCGCCAAGGCTAGGAAGTGCGCGGATCCCTGCTCCTGGACGGCGCGCCAGGAAAACTGAGCGAGGTGCAGACAACGGCGGAGCTCTGTGCCATTTCCCCGTGTCACCGCCTTCGGATCCTAGACATTAACAGTGGACTAAACTTTCTCGTAGACACTGGTGCTAATATTTCGGTTTTGCCTTTACCTAAAAAACACGGTTACCGCGAGTGCAGTGAGTACAAATTATTTGCAGCCAACGGATCGGAAATCAAAACATATGGGGTAAAGTCACTGGTTTTAAATTTTAAATTACGCAGGCCATATCGTTGGGATTTCGTTATCGCTGATGTGAGACAACCCATTTTGGGAGCCGATTTTTTGAGTCACCACAAACTGCTGGTTGACGTCAGCGCACGAAAACTCATCGATCAGGTAACTGATTTGAACGTCTTAGCATCACTCGTACTCGTACATGAACCGTCTGTATTTTCTGTTAGTATTGATCACCCATACCACAATTTGTTATCAAAATTTCCTAACATTACCAAACCTATGTCATTCGTGGAAACCGCATTGACTTCGGTACAGCATTGTATTGAGACTACCGGACCTCCAGAGTATGAGAGTAAGTTCGATCAAATTTAATACGGAATACCAAAAATATTTTTTTAAGTGTAGTAGTAAAGAAAGTAACAGAAAGCTTATTATGGTTAAATAATAATTAGAATTACTTACCACAAATTCTTCGAGAAATACGTAAAATACGGCCATAATTCAAAAAAACGAAAACACCAACGATAAGATATGTAACAATTTGTAACATTTTTTTAATAATAATATTTTTTACAGTTTGAAATAATTTTAAATGCGTGTAACGCGGGAGCTGCGAGATGCTCGTACGATATCGATATTAAATTCGGGAGCTTATCGCGGGTATTCCTAACGAGAGCTCGGACCGAAATGATCGGCCGGGATATCCAGGTACACTTAGTACACCTGTACAGGTACCGCCTCCCTTTTGTAAAGCGCATGACTAAATCATACGATACAGCCTGATTCTGGAACTGCTTCAATATATATAATACAAGTTTCTGTCCGCGAGTTTGCCCGCATCATATGTGAGGGAAACAAACATGTGCACATTATCCCATGGGAACCTACAGTCGGGATAAAATCTATCCTACATAAACATTTATAAAAATTATCATGATAATTTTTCCTAAATATGTATTTTATAATACAAGATAATACTGAATACAGTTATGACTTTACTAATTGTAGTTTATAACTAGCCGACCCGGTCAACTTGGTTTGACCTGGTTTTCACTACAAAGCAAGGGTCTCTCATTATAGAGATGAGAAAGGCTAGAGCAAGCTAGAGAAGAAGAATAGGAAAAAGAACGATGGTAAATGGGAAAAAGTGGAAGATTTCCTGTTGTAACATAAAAGGTGATTTATTTATTTATTGTACACTAGCTTCCGCCCGCGACTTCGTCGTTACTTTGGGCTAATGCTAACTAAATCAAAAGTTATTCTTCTAAAGAGTATTTAATGATGATATTCTGGAAAGGATAAATTTTAAAAGTAGTCCGCTGACCTCGCGACGGGCTCGCGCTGTATGGTATCTTGCAGAGATAATAACTCAAAAACCACCTGTCAGATGTTGCTTAAAGAGTGTATGTATCTACGGAACAAGTAGTACCTTTGAAATTAAATAAGAATTATCGAAATCGATTCACCCAGTCATAAGTTATGTCGTACAGAAGAAAAAAAAATATATTAAAAAGAACAATAATACCAACACTACTCGTCAGAGGTCGCTTAAAAAAAATGGGTCGCAAGCATCTGCTTTCGATAAAAAAAAATATCTAAATCGGTCCACTCAGTAAAAAGTTCTAAGGTAACATATATATATATATATATATATATATATATATATAAATCATACGAATTCAATACCACCTCCTTTTCTGAAGTCGGTAAAAACACGTGTTGACAATCTATGTATTGAGTTGTTTTACAAATAGATTTCATAAAAAAAAAAATTATGAAAATTGGTCTATAAATTATAAAGTGTGTGATATAAATAAATTTATAAAATATATGAGAAACTGCCCACGCTTTGGAGGAGCCAGCTACCAGATAAAAGTAATTATTGTGACGTAACACTAACAGAAACGTGTAGGATCGTGGACTTATGTATTTATAGATATTGATGTCCTCCATAAAACCGTTGCACATCACTTTTGTCAATATTTTCAGTAGGATACGCAATATAAGGATTTGTTTTGATATTTTTTTCACACATTGGGTTACTTTATCGAAGTTTCCATACAGACTATGAAAACTTTTTGACGTTTTGAAATGATGATGTTTTTGAAAATACTTTATATTCATAACGAACAATGTAAAATATTTTTTTCAAATCGGCATCAGTTGTTGCGGAGCCTATTCGCCTCAAACAATTAAGTCTTACCCCTCTATAATATTAATTAGTTTACGAGTATCAATATTGTGTCCGAATGTGCGCATATTACCAATGAAAGGATCAACTTTTTCAAAGGGAAGCGACGCGGCAGCGGGGACGTCCTAATGGAATATTTTAATCAATAAAATTCGTAAAGCTTACGACAAATGCTAATTGATTACATGGGGAATTAATATTTTGTTTGAAGAACTGCCCAAATTTGTGAAATAACTGAAATAAAACCATACCTATTTTACTTTACTGTTTTGATTATTAATGTCATAATTCTGTGAAAATTTCAAGATTATAATTTTATAAATAACAAAATGAGTTTCTGGTAAATAGGGATCCTTTTTAACCTCTTTTATTTTTAGAATTATAACGGCAACAATTTTATATACTCGTATTTTGATAACAGAATTTAGTGTCCTGACCTAACCTAAGAGACCTAAGAGATAGACTGATACACGAATCGCTAATGTACGTAGATAATAAGGACCGTTCTACTATCTATACATATTATAAAAAGAAGTCCCGTTTTCTGTCTGTCTGGACGCGATAAACTCGAAAACTATCAAACGAATTTTTATACGGTTTTCAACAATAGAAAAAGTGATTCTTTAGGAAGGTTTAGGTACAATATAATTTTAATGCTTTTATGTAAATTAGCAGAAATACAGCGATAAATGTTGAAAGGTCTCGCCAGCTGGGAGGTTTCCACGCATAAACTAGCAAGTAGATATATAGTTGAGTAATGTACTAGCGAATTCAAAGTCTATAAGAAGGCTAAAAAAAGGACCGCGATACCATATCTCTATCTCTTAGGGTTGACTTACAACTACCACTTTTATGTTAAAAATTTTAATTAAAAACTTTAGGCTACTTTCAAAGCAATTTTTTTTGTTCAGTATTAATCCTCATCTAAATGAATATGTTAGTTAGCTTAGGCATATAATGCAGATTAAAAATGCCAGTTACATTACATCAATCAGATGAACAGTTTCTGAGATATCATCATAAAAATTTACTTGAGTACGCGGGCGAAGCTGCGGCGCGGTGAGTAAATTAGTCTAGCTAAAAACTAAAAAAGTAAAAAGAAAACGGGTTATTTATGGTTAGGTAAACAAAATAATTAATAGAGTCGTTCGGAACACGCAAATCATTCGTTAGGAATTACGTATCCGTAAAATAAATTATAATTATTGGGAACATAAACGAGTTAATTTATGCTTTAAATATAACTTAATTAGAACGTAAATAGAATATCACTTAATTAGCCTTGACAATCTTCGGCGATAGTTTTACCACGGTTTCATTTTGCCTGATCTTTACCTTTAGGTAAGTAGCTTTTTCCCGTGATTACGTTCGCGGGGTACACCCCTTCTCCCCCCTCTCCCCTTCAAATACCTCTCCATTGTGTCAACCCTTCAGTCCACCCTTTTCACCCTTCAATGTCAAAATCATATCTAGTGCATGAATACAAAGTGTTATGCTTGTATTTTAATACTGGAGCACTTTCATTCCTTATATTAACCCCCTTATCAATTTTCCGTGTAAAACTAGCCCATATTTTTCGTCAAGTTCTATTCTACCTCTGTACCAAGTTTCATCAAAATTAGTTTAGTATTTTGGACGTGAAAAGGTAGACAGACAAACACAGTTACTTTCGCATTTATATTAGTAAGGATTACTATGTGTCGTATAGTTTAGCTTCATCAGATTAAAAGGCCCGGGTTTGTCGTATACTTTAGCTTCATCAGATTCAAAATGTACTGCGCACGTGTATTGACCAATCGATAGATCGATTTCACTCCCATTTGGGTTCAGTTATTTTTTATAGTTTTAATATCCTTAATATAAGATTTTTTTAATATTGTTATTTTAGCTACAATATTTTTTCAAAGATATTAATTGAACCATTTTTTTATTAACAAAAACTCCTAAAATATGCTTACTCAAATTCTCTATAGCCTTAAATATGCCTACAAACATATAGATTTGTTGTCTCCGTCAGTTTGCAGTGTAGGAGCATGACGAAACCTTGTGCTCATTGCTGAGATATTAATAGACTTTAAATGTACTTATTCTTATGGTATGTGTAAACTTGTTTTTGTGTTGTCTTGTTAGTAATGTGGTGTCTGTTGTATAAGTGGCAATAATAGCAATCATATTATAAATGCGAAAATTTGTGAGGATGGATGGATGTTTGTTACTCCTTCACGCAAAAACTAATGGATGAATTAGAATGAAATTTGTCACAGAGACAGATTATAGTTTGAAATAATACATTGGCTTCTTTTATCAAAGTTCTTACAACGAGAGGGAAGCCGCAGGCGAGAACTAGTTATTTATTGACATACTATTATATATTGTCATAACTAGTGACTAGCCTCGGTTAGCTTCGATATAGGTAAGGGCCGTTAACAATAGCAACTTTTTTCAAATTGGTTTGGAAAAGGTTTTGGTACCAAAATGTTATTTATCGGCCACACGGTTGATGAGTTGATGCGGAGCAACGCGCGCTGGGAACAGCTAGTTATAAATAATAAAAATTGTTATAATTATGAGGTATTTCTCCGATATATTATGATTGTAAAAGATACGCGGTGGCGTGTCAAGCCAAGTTCGATAGGAATTACCAACTACAAACTACGAGTACCTACCTGATATATTATTATACATTATTGGAATATCGAATTGTGTACTGTAGACTGATATACTTTGTTCATTTTATGCTATAATATTAGCAATCTGTAAATTTTAAACGCTCTGTCGTGAAACACTGACGGATCAACGCACTGCCTAAAGTGCTAATCGTCAGACCTGAAATTTGGAAGGCATGTTCTTTGCGTGACGTAGGTATCAGATAAGATAGGATTTTCCGCAATTCTACCCCTAAGGGGGTGAAAGAGGGGGGGGGAGTTTGTATGCCGTGGATTGAAAGCAAAGTGATCCTTGGTCCAATTTTATTATGTAAACCTGTATGTAATCGCGTTGTAGGAAACCACCTTATGAATACAAATGGAAAATTTTGGAAAATAATCTAAGGACTTCTAAGCAACAAATAATTTAATTGTAAAACGATACGATACTGGTTGGAGTTCGAAAAAAGCGTTAAGTAGCATTGTATTTTTTCATTTATTTATTGCCGTCGCACTCGCTCTATCGGGTACTCTCGACGTTTTATCGTTGGATAGCAATCGTTAAATCATGTCGGAGGCCTTAGGGTGGCATTAAAACTCCGACAGCTAAGTTCAACCTAACCTAGAGACGCCAACCAATCCGTCTTATAGCGACCTTTGCTAAAATTGTGTTAGTTACTTTATACTTGATCGCCCCAATACTCTTAAGCTCAATCAAGCTTTTATTTTTAGTAACAATGCATGTAACATATAGCGAAAATGGTTACGGAGTACTCGAATAATGACAACAAATACAATAGAATATTTGACAACATTTTGAATATATTACAAATTATAGTTCATTTAACTAATTAAAAATCCTATTAAAATTTCGACTACTAAGCGGAAGAAGTCGCGGGCAAAAGATTGTATTGAATATACTTTACTTCTACATAGATATACTTAATTATACTACAGATTACGTCACTTGAAAACAAGTGTCAGTCCGTCAGATATACATACTATAATCAGGTGTGTCACAGAATACATAATGTAAGCCATATTTATTTTGTCCTTTTTCAGGAAAAGGTTTATTATTAAAACTCGGCATACAACCCTTTTAAAAGGGTTTCATGTTATGGAATTGGTCTTCCAGTATGTAAATATTGATTCCACCTACGGTTCCACTGATCGGGCTCTATAGACGACGAGCCTATCAGTGCTCGGGAAATTAATTTTGGGAAAATAATTCACATTTTCATGATGACAATTATCGTGAAATGCGCTCACTCACAATTATGTGATTGGCTCCAAGCTAAAGTACATCTACACAGGTTGAATATAGTGAGAAAAATTTTCTTTTAACAAGTTTTTATTTAATTTGCAGTGTATGTTTGTATATTAGTATATTAGTTTGTTACGTGCCAAATCTTGCAAGCTTAACTAGACCCACTTCTTACAGTACGGAGCTGGAATTTTGCGTACTGCTTCAATTCCGACCCTTGGATACTTCAGTATCTTCAGTCCCTTGGATTTGCCACTACCCACCCCCTCCACCTATCAATTCCAGTAGTATGACGGACTACTTTCTAGATCTGCTTATTTACGAGCTACCTGTGCTCAAAACTCATTAAAGAATTGTAGCCAAGAACAAAGGAAAATATCAAATTTAATAAAAGATTTTATTTCCGAATTAATTTCAATTTTCTATTTACAATTGTGTCCGTCCGAGGCACGCGACGAGACCTACATATATGTATATAATTCATAGACTTTGTGCTCAGCGACTATCGCGATATGTATTACCGGCAGGGATCAGTGAACGAGATTGAGAGAAGTAAATAGTCGTCTAGACTGGCTCGGGAGAAAGGACCGTTGCACGAAGGAACCAGACGTGTTATTTGACTTTGATTATCAAAGATCTAATTAATTTCCTTATTACTATCCCTCTTCAAACAAGTCGGTGACATAAATGCTGTGTGTTGCACTAAGCACCTGCACTGATTGGTGCAGATTTATACTACTGACAGCGAATCGCAAAATAATTTGTAGGTCATAGATTGTTTCTTAATGTCATAGTTTTTACAAAATATTTACTAATGTTTAATGGCCTCGTCTTGTGTTTGGGTGTTCTGCTAGAATAAACACTTCCGAGTTTCAGAGAATGTTCTTTTTTTCTACACTTTGCGTCTTTATTTATTTAAAACACTTTATTGTATATGCCTCTTAACCTAGGTTACACAAAGTGCGAGCTTAACGCCTAATGGTATTCTCTACCAGGTAACCCATACATACAAAAGAAAAATATCAATAAATTTGTATGAAATAAAACTTCTAACAGTTATGTTCATAAATATATAGTCTTAGTTAATATATAGTATAGTATAAATATACATATAGTCTCGTTTAGTTTATTTTGAAATACTCTATTTCTAAGTATTCTGTTAGAATGTAACGGCGATGAATTTATTAAAATATCGTCAGTTGAATATTGTCAGAAGAACCATTTAACTGCAAAGAACAAATAACTCAACCATAATACTTCGTTGAATGCATTTCATCTTGTTATACGAATATAAATAGGGACGTTTTTATGCATAAAAAGTGGAACATTTTAGTGTAAACGAAACGACCTTTGTGCCGAGCTTTTGTATACGTGCAACGTTTCAGTTTTTGCGTTACTTTCTTGTTCTTTATATAATTTTCTATTATAATATAATTTTCTATAATATTTGGTTCCGTGTAATAATGCTTCACTAATTTTCGCCCGCGGCTTCAACGCTGGTTTCGCCTGCGGCTTTGCCCGTTAGTTTAATAAAAAAAGCCTATGTGTTTTTCTAATCTCTGTGCCTAATTTTATTCAGATAACTGCAATTATTACACGAAAGAGTAAGAAATATCCAAGGATGAATATTCTTACCAATTTGCATTTATATTAGTCGCATTTATATTATTATGATAAATAATATCATATGTAAAATATTATAAATATAAAATAATAATAATAATTAATAATTATTATAATATTATAAATGCTAAGATAACCTATTACGAGGTCGTTCTAAATTCAAGTAATAATTTGTAATACCAGAATTTCTTAGTTTTTTTTAGTTCGAATTGAAAGTTTTAATTCAAAGTTATAGTCCGAAATTAATCGTCTCTTGGCTCAAGGTCTGCACATGTCTATCTCCAAATTCAGTCTTGAAATTTTGCCAACTTCTTTTGTGCAATATGTAAGCGGCGGTTATCATGGAATAGCAACGGGAGGAACTTACTAGATTTGCTGGAACATAAAATTTTCCATCATCTACGACCCGGGTTATCACAAAACGCCAAAATTATATAACTCCAAAATATTAAACTTCCTTTTTAAAATTCCGTAATCAACTTCAACTCTTAGTATCATAACACTAAGATATAATAAACGCGAGAAAGTAAGATAAAACATAAGCTAGTTTCCACCTATTAATGGGAAATTACTGAGTACGGCCCTTTTGATCAATGAAGAGGCCTAAAGCCTACGCCACTAAGCTGCTCTAATGCGGATTGGCCCCTTAAGGTTACTAACCAAAAAACTACGACAACTACAATTTGACTAAACAAATGTTACCGAACAATAACATTTCGAAGCACGGAGACATATAAGAAATTTCTACCACTACCATCCTCTTACCGACCGCACCCGTTGTTTAACATTGTCAATCACTTAGAATATTTACAAGCTAGCTTTGAACCTTTCTAAGTGCTTAATAATTGAACGGTCTTATTAATAGCTAATGCAATACGTAATAAGCATAAAGTAGCGCACTAATCAGTGAAGTTTTCATCTCGTCAACATGGAATCCGACTTCGTATAACGCTCCCAATGTAATTACAGAGTTGTACAGTTTCTTTGAGAGGGCCGCGTTCGCAGAGCTATGATTGAAACCAGTGAAATTGTACAGTGACAGACACTGGGAAATGCATAAAGGGGCGCTAGCCGAAATGAACCGATGAGCGTGGTTACAATACATATGTATGCTATTTTAGCATCGTGCGAAAAAGGGAATGTGGGAGTGAGATGCACAATGAACACGAAAAATGAGTACGCAGAAAATGTTCAATAATCTGTTAGGTTCATTTACATATATTGTACGAACCACTAAATATGTATACAAAGTACAATTGTTTAAGTCTAACGGTAAATAAAAGTTGTAATACTTAAAGTTGTAATAATAAAACTGTGTTAGGATTCGAGATAAGGAAATTATTTAAATATGCTAGCAACAGGCCTGTCATGGATAAACTCTTGTCGCCTTTCGTTAAAAACTTTATAAATTCTTTTACTTCATTCATAATACTATAGCGGCCAAGACGCCACAACAAACAAAAAATGCAGAAGACATACAATAAAATTTTATGCAATGCAAAACTTTCCTGTGATATGAAAGTTTGTTGTTTGTTTCATAAAACGTTTCGTTCGTCATTTTCACTTACAACTATTTTCCACCAAAACTGGGGAGCTTTACATAACGTGGCAACTTTGTTTGGCAGTAATTTTTGTGCGCATTGACGAAGCACCAAAAAGTCAACAAAAAGTTGCAAATTCTGTTAAAATTTGTTCCGAGCTCCCCTTTGTGGGACCCTCAGTTTTACCTCCACAATCAACTGCGAGATTAATAACGGCTGAGGAGATGTTTACATTGCCAATATGAAAAGTTTTGCATCAAATACAGATATCATCATAAGGGCTAGGCAGCCGATTTAAATTGGGAGCTTTCCGTTAACTGACAGAAAAAATAAAATATGCATTTGCGAACGTGAATTTGAATGAAAATGTATTTTAAATACAGATTTTGTATCGCAATTTTATCTAAAACTGCGCATAATCTGCGTACGAAACACAAACCACCTTTGCACTTATCTCTTACGATAATAACACGGACAGAAGAGTATAAAAGGCACTAAGTATATATTAAGTAGGAGAGCAGTAAGTTTATATTTTTAAATAATACCTAATTTCTAGCCGTTTCTTCTCTCGCGTATTGTGTAGATATAAATTTGTTTACGTGGTATTCCAGAACAATCTCGGTGCCAAATTTAATTGGTAATGTGGAGTAACAAAAACTAATTTTATGGTTTAAGAACTTTATTGACCTTACAAAGAATTACAAAAATTCATTTACTAATACTATTCAAATTAAATACAATATATAGGTAAACAGAAAATTTACTCATTAATTTGTACAACATTCAAAAAAGCTTCAAACAAATTTTTGTCAACATAACACACGGGCAAAGCCGCGGGTGGAACCTAGTTACTTCATAAAACAATTAAATTCTTTAAGCCTTTTTATCACCTTTGAGTTAGATTCAGAAAAGCCAATGGAAGAAAACGAGAGGAAAGATTTTATTGAAGCAAATAATATGTATATCTGCTCGTTATATTTGTACCTTGTTAGGGGTAAAATTTGCACGGTACGATCCAGTTCGGGAATAATGATTACAGTCCCCTCACCCGATCTCCGCATTGGTGAGGGTTCAAGGATAAATAAATGTAGGTAAATATAGACCTGGATGTTACAAACCCCGATCGGAATTATAGCAATGTATACAGTTTTGTTATTCTATTCTTCCGCTCGCGGCTTCGCCTGCGTCGTAGGTAAGTTGATAAAAAGTACATATCTTATGTGTTATTCCAGACTATAGCCAAAATATAATCTCTATGCCAAATTTTATTCAGATAAACTCAGCAGTTTTTGCGTGAAAAAATACTAACTGTGTAACCTTCCGTATTAACAAACTTTCGCATTTACGATCTTAGGAGGGACTGGCTTTGTACCGTATATCGTCCGTCCGTCTCTACGTGTGTTTTATCTTTTAAACGGTTTCTTACCGGTACATCTTATTTTTTGCAGAATAACGTATCTCAACCACGACCGTATACAAATACTATTACTAATAAGTTAATAAATAAAGCGGTTACCATGTTTTGGACTAAATTGCACAGTTCAACTAAACCTTCCGAATGTGATTCCTATTAGTACTTTACCGATTTGTTAGTAAGCTTTGTAACAGAAGGGAAAAGTACCGCAACCCTCTACAAATGTAGTATGACGAGTAGGCGAGCACTCTCGATGGGAATTAAAACCCCTCAGTCTTCATTAGCAACCCTTCAGGATTTCATTTGCGGCACGCCCTCGGGTACGCGACAAAGAGATTAATTTGGCTGAACATATAAATAAGTAATCATAAATATTATTGTACTTGTCTGTTACGATAGATGGGTATTACAATTGAAATATATTAATACGTGAAGCAAAATCTTTACACGAATTATACGCGGACTGGGAAGTATGAAACTGTTAATATAAATTGAGAAGGAGCGCAGATATCTTCTGAAAGGAAAATCTTAATAAAGAATGCGTTAGAAATACGTTACGTATATAATCAAACTATTACGTACATTGCCATGCATTTGACAATAATGGATGTTTGGCAACTGTCAATAATAAATTACTTGTTTTACGGTTGAATTTAAACGCACTCAGGATCACTAGTAATATTTAAATTTGTAAATATAAAATGGCACATTCATGCTTCTGCAAAGGTATGGCTCTTTGTACTGCAGACGGCATGAACAACAGAAATCATCCATGACCCACGAACAAATATTTTTCAACCCATCGATGGCCCACTATTGATCGCGAGATTTTCCTCATACTGAGGAAGCCTATAACATGGAGTATGCTGCTTCAATACGGATTGGTGGAGGTAGCAAAAGGTTACTTGGCTTTAAAATTTTAATGGCTCATTATTGAGAACGGGTTAACTCGGATGAAAACTCCCAGAGCATATTCCACCATGCTAAACGAGCGCAGGTTGGTGGGGGAAATAAAAGTTACTACAACATGCCAATAAATATATTTTTTTAATTTCTTTTTGTACGGAACCTAAAAGTAAAATTTCATGTACTTAAATCGATATATATATATACGCAAATATATATATATATACGCAATAAGCAAACATGTTGTCCCATTTAATTTTATTTCAAGCAATAGTGCGATTATACAATAAATATACTGTTTTTTAACGTACGATTCAAAACCGCAGCGCTAAAAGTAATACTCGTCATTTGTTTGCTAGGCATCTTTGACAGATAATTAAACATCCGCCATGTTTTTATACGTATCAAATGTACAGTACGTACCTGTCAGATGTTTTTGTACGTATTTATTTTTCAACAAATTAATTCTTGTTATTACTGATGTACACTTATTTCTTTGAATTTCCTCATGTTGCGTGAATGATTATTACAGTATATCAACACAAAATGAGACATATGAAGTTTGACACTTCGAAATGCTTAAAAAACGTTGGAATTTCTACGTCCCAAGATGTTAAAGGCGACTAAGTGACGACTTGATACGGTGTAACTAATTGAGTTTCAAACAACGGAACACATCAGTGATACGTAGATACTAGTATCTACATAGTATCTCAATGTATACTTATTTGTTGTTTCAGATTTATAACGTGCGCGATGTTGCTAGGGACCCGTGCTTACGGCGGTTGTTCCCTAGCTCAGCGAGTGCGTAGATTCACCGCGTGCCTGATATTTTTAGGCACTGGGGTGTTCCTCACTACTATCTTCGGACACACTAACTGTAAGTACCCTTTAGAATGTATAGACCTAGTTACCTAATTAATTTGAATTTTGATTCTCAACGCAATAAAATTCCTATTTGCCTAGACGAAATTTGGGGATAGTCGTGCTTTGTCTGTTTACATGTTTATTTCATTAAACAATGAAATAAGGATAGCAATAACGTCAAAGTGGAACTTATTTTAAAAATCATATTAAAATAAAATTATTTTCTACTTTAAAATGTAGAACGACTTTTAAGTATCATTGAAATTTCTCTGAATGTAATTAGATGTTTCCGAACCAAACACTTCACATTAATAATGGAAATTAATTAATTTGCACTTCTCCGTGCTTCAATATTTGTTAACAACGTAAATTTTTACAAAACTAAACAGATCTCGTCAAAAATTGTCTCATTTATTTGACAAGTGACAAGTGTCGACGTGTGTAATTTTGTCAGAATTAGATTAATTTTCATTATTTCAGATTTATTTTATGATACGCTATCAATATGAATTGCGACAAAGGTTACTGATTTTAAAACAAAATACATATTTATAAATTTCTTATTTATATTACCAGCTTTTGTTTAACTTGCAGTGTAGTATTACTTTGATAAGTATGATCTGATACTAAGTACAGGATTGGCCCGAGACAAAGAAACTCCTCAACTGTCAACAGTTATGAGATTTTATGCGTTTCTTATTATTACGGCTCTATAATTAAAGCTTGACTTTTAAAATATTTTAATAAATCTTATTTATTATCATTTGCTACACTCTCAATGAAAATCGGTCTTCTACTATCTATTAGATGTAATAGAGGATACGTTAACAATAGGAAAGTAAATACGTGTCATTAGTTCCTCAAGTACGAACCTGCAGTATCGTACAATGTCTACGAAATTGCTCGACTATTGAACTAACTGGGATAATGCAGTTATATGTACATATACGAGTATACTGATCCATGTTAACTCGGGAGTTTCTGAGAGCTATTGGTATCTTTCGACGCATCAAATATTTATACCTTTATATGTATATCTTTATGTATCTTTACTTATAATAAAATTGTACCAGATTCAATTCTGTACATTCAATATTTTATGCAAATTTTGATGCAGGGAGGCTTTGTTATTGGTATTGAGACCAAAACACTTTTTTGGATTTATTGTCTGTCTGTCACTCTGTTCGAGCTTCACGCAAAAACCACTGGACGGATTAAGATGAAACTTGCCATAAAGCTTAAAACCCGAGAATAGTAATAGGATAGGTTTATCCAAGGAAATGGTTTGTTCCCGCAGGATAAAAGGTATGTCCGTAGACATATTAATTTAAATTAATATGACCACTCCGAGACCACTGAACCACTTTGGTCACTATTGTGCATGTTCGTAGCTTATATGACGAGAAGGATTACCGGACAGTTTTTGTCCTATCTTCTTCCGAAGCGAAGCGAGGGCTGTTTCTAATATAACATAAAACTAAAAAACGTTCAAAGCCCTGCGGTTTGTTTGTTGTAAGTGATCGAAAAAGTTAAATAAAAGCGTGCGCGGTAGGTAGCATTATATGTTATTCTAAGCATATATAAATCTAATTATGTTCAAAGCGCCGCTACGGCTCGGGGCCGCGTGTTGCTCACCCCTGATCTAATGGTTAGATCGTTGGTCTCGAACGGGAAGGTCTGGGCTTAGACGTGTAACTTCTAATTTTGTTGTTTAATGTTGAGTGCGTATTATAAGTGAAATGATCACTTACTTCGCTGAAGGGAAACATTGTGAGGAACAATGTTGTGAGGAACAAGTTCTCCAAGGTGTGTGACGTCTACCCCTCCGTACTTGGCCAGTGCGGGTGCACTTAGCCTGTACCCTTCTCATTGTGAGTGGAGACCCGAACCTAGTTGCGTAACAGTGAGTTGCAATGGTATAAAACTGGATTATTCACTTGATCGCGTGGAATCCCCTAATTTATCCCCCTACAGATGAAAAATTCGAAATGATGACTGCGTGTATGGTTTTATATTCTATGACATCGTTTATTTTCTATAAACGAAAGCTCGAGATCAATTAATGAGGTAAAACCACCCAAGTCTCAATTTATATTGAGATTGATGTTGTGTTACCTCAATTAAATATAGATGTGCGACGAATTGATCGCATTAAACCGTGGGTCGGCAACCACTTATAAGGGTCTTATGAGAAATCCACAAATATTGTTAGTATATTGATGCGATGGTAGCCTAATAGAGCCTTTCATGACTTTTTGTAAATGTAGACTCGTACCTCAAAATTCGGCCAACGTTTAAAATTACCGATAGACCAGTATCTATAAAAATACTTAATCTACAAACTAATAAAGTGTACAAACTAAAAATTCAATATTTAAATTATTTTCCAGACGTTACTATGTCGATTATTGTATATTTTTTTCTTTATTACTAGATTCAATGTTTGCCGATACATTATTGGTAATATGTGGAAATTGCTAGTTCAACACGATAATTAAAATGCTTTATTGCTCTACAATAAAAATTGTTTCATAGAATACACGCTACGGAGTCGGCAATTACATATTTCTGTATACGATTTATAAGCTAATATTAGTCCTGTGCTTAAAAATGTTGATAAATGGTTTAAAACTGAACTATACTGAGTTGTAGCACGTGTAACACCTAGTTATTAGGGGCACACAACGCAATTTTTTCTACTTTATAAATAGCTTACCTGTTTCATGTTTCCAAGCGTTAATAACGTTGAAGTGGAGAGTTAAGGCATTTATTTAAATACCTTTTAACATCTAGTGCTATATTGTCATCTTAAAAGGGTACGGTAATTAATGTTTCATTTTAAGTGTTACTAAAATAAGTCGGGTCGGTTTTTATCGCTTTAATATCTCACTACAGTTTATGTGGTGGTACAATACATTGTGGAGGCACAGAGCATACTTTGTGCAATAAATTCATGTTATGACCAATTCAAAGATAGGAAGGCGATATAAAAGCAAAATTTTAATGCTAGCTCAGGCCTTTACAAAAGACTAGGCGTATAGACAGTAGTAACCTCCCTAATAAAACAATAATCATTGCTAGAAATGTTTCATATGGATTACAACAATTTTACTATCTTACTTCTGAAAGTAGGTAGGTAGATATCTCTAAAGAACATAAAATTCTTGGCAATTATTCTCTTGGGAAGTAATGTAATTGAAAATAATAATTGCTTGACGTGACATTGGAATGTATGCCGCATTCACCATTTTATTATTTTGCATTTAGATTTATGTTTATTTGATAAAAACTCAAATTTTTGAGCGCTTCCATGCTTCAGAGAAACAGATTTTCGTCGATTCTGGTTCTTATCGATTTAGATCAGTGATTCTCAAAGTGTTTAGATAGGCCTACTAGAGGTTCACGTAATGCTATGTGGTCTATGTTGACTTGAACATAAATGGGGATTCACAATTTGCTTCACGAAATATAGAGTTCACCGATACCAGTTAGATTTTGACGAAATAGGGAGTCCAGGAAATACCAGTAAGATTTTGAGTTTGAGTTTGGGATACTCTGGTTAAAAAGTAGTCGTTAAGGTATGTCGAGACCTTCGGACGTCGTAAACACGCATTTGATTCAACACTACAACAGCCATGCAACTAAATACATACATACATATGTCGTAATGTACAACAATAGACAAATACGCTCACCCATTTACGACTATATTAAGTAGTGATAGCCTAACGGTATGAGCGTTTTCGACTCTTAAACGAGTGGTCTTGTGTTCAAATCCTATACCTCTTATCTACATACTACATATAAACCACTGTTTATTTGTTTGTGAGTTTGTTTGTCCGTTTGTTATAGAATTTGACATGCTAGGAGATAGAGATCCGATGTCTTTAGCTGCTATGTTTAGAAATTTCTGGAAAAGATTTTGGAAACAACGATAACACACGTGCTTGACGAGCTTACAATAAAAAAGTTTACCCTAAAAAAGATGCTCAATATTCAAAGAAACAAAAAAAGATGCGATCAGAAAAAACTAATAAGATAATACACTTATTTATTAAAAATAATAGTCTTCATAAATTAAAACCTAATAAAAGGAGGTGGCTCATCTTATCCAGATACGAGAAGAACATCACCAACAGCGTTGTTTTTCAGCCAGGGTTCCATTCTCTCCTAACATCCTCCCTAGGATGTAAAGATAGAGTCTATAGGGTAAAAATATGTATTCATCAAGTTAATCGAAAGCTGAGGTAACAACTCGAAAACGTCACAGTGATTCATGTTTTTTTACATATAAGTGAATGCCTGACTACAATACCCCCATGCATTAACTAAGAAGAACCCTATTCACTTTTGTGTTGAAGACACTTATATAAGTGGAAATACAGATACAGGTAATTTATTCCAATCCTTTTTAAAAAAATACGTAGGTTAGGTTATAGATACCTGTAATATGGCCTACATAACAATACACGCCGTGGCGGTACAACATACTGTCATAAAGTTGGCATTCAATGCCCGTTCGGACTATTGTGGTACGAACGAACTTATCGTCGTGTACATATTAACAGCTGATGTATCAAGCTCCCATTGTTCTTCCGCAGATATTTTCTTGTTACATGATTTTGTTTAGGGATTCGGTATACAAATAATTAAATTTGAACCCTATTGTTACTTTATTCTGTTACGCACAGAGCTGAAATATTCTAGGTACCCGTTTATACAGATCAGCGTGGAGAGAAGAGGAAATTTTTAACGCGTTAAAAAAAAATGCGACATGAAATAAAGTTCATTCTTAGCGGGCTTCTTGCACTTGACAGATAAATAAACTAACTATATAAAAAAGAATTTCAGTGTTTTTTGTAATATTAAAATAACCGCTTTTACTAAATGCAGGTAGATACATGTATCAAAGTAATATACATATCTGCCTATTTTCTGTTTGTTACGGTTAATTAATGGAACGGCTGGACCGATTTTGACGGCACTTTCAATGACGGATAGTTATCGTAAGTAGAAATAATTTAAGCTACTTTTGTTTTCCTCTGTTCTGTTATTTAATTTTAAACTTCGACGGTTCGTGGTTAGTGAGTCTGACTGCTACACCGAGGTCGTGGGTTCGATTCCCACCCAGGTCAATCTTTTCTGTTATGAGCAGGAATGTTTTTTTTGTGTCCGGGCGGAAATATCTATATATGTATTTAAAACTATATATGTATGTTTATCAGTTGTCTGATCACCATAGTACAAGTTAACGCTAAGTTTGAGATCAGATGGCCGTGTGTGATTTGTCCAAAAATTAAAAAAAAAAAATCCACGCCGACGAAGTTACGGGCCCACCTAGTACACTATGAAATGTTTTGCTGTTAGCTGTACCTAACCACCTTGTATTTTATGGTGTTTCTCACGTTGAGTCAGGGCGGCTCGTCTATAAATAACTATTCGTAATCTATACTAATAATAAAACCGTCTTCTGTACGAAAATTCGGTCCATGAAATGTACGTAGAGAATCATGCATGTACTAAGATTACCCATTTTCTACTTATTTTTGGTACATCCAAAGTTAACTACCAATCTTACTGAATTGTATAGTCCGTTCGTGTACATTTTTTGTGTCAAAATAATACTTTAAAAGTACATTTTTAGGATTACTATTCGTTATTTTAACAAAACTCGGGTATTGTGACATTGGAAAGCTGTTACGGCCCTCGATATTTTTAGTGTGTTAAGAATGTTATGTGCCGGTTTCATACCAAAACTGGGATATTGTCACTGGTTTGTTTCTAATTTTTGTCGGAATGAGATAAACTGAGTATATGTACCTACGTACGTTACTGCCGAGACGGTGCCATATACATATACATATACATATGTATATTCGGTGCAAATATGATCTGGAATTTTCTCCACACAGAATTGACATATTTGTATATAAAAAAATCCAGATCAAATTGGCAAAGACTATATGTAAACGTATTTGGTGAACAGTTTAATCGGCAGATATACATATTAACACCACCTAGTGAGAAACTTTACAACTAAACGCAATTTGCAATTCGCGAAATCAATGTCTATATATTGGCGGTATACTGTACAGTATACGGTTTCTGTGAACAGAACAGCGCATTCATTTTAATATGTTGAATTGACACAAATAGCATTTTTTTTCAAAAATGGTCCTTTTTTTTGATTCCGGTTCGGAATCGAATGATATCGGAAGATCGATATTCTACTGAATAATGACAGGATTTTCAGGAAAGTCAAGTAGTCACTTAGTAAAGTAAGTATCGAAAAAGAAAAATCGTTATTCATTATTATACCTACAATAGTTTTGCGTTTATTCATATTCATGTTTTATTTATTGCCAAATCATCTGAATTTTACATAAAAAGATGTTATAAACTAAATGTTCTAGTGAACGCATGACCCATGTAGGGCACGGCAGAAAAAAAATAATTTTAATGGTCATCTTAAATTATTAATCTCTTATATTATCTTGAGTATTACATTGTTAAAAAACAAAAAAACAAAAATTAAAATAAGTTATTACCATGAAAGGTGGTACAATTTCAGTTTCACAAAACAGATTAATATTTATTTTGATGATTCTATGAGTGTGTACTATTTTGTTCAACGTCGTTAGCAGATATCAAACGTGAAAATATTTTATTAAACCGGCTGCAATCCATTACTGGCCCAGTACTGAACACGAATCTCTTCTTGCTGAGGAGGCCTAGAGCAATTAGTACAGTATTGATATAGCTTACATTACAAACCCTAGACCTATGCTGGCCTACCAGGGCGTCGTAAAAGGCGTACAGAAGACAGCTGCGCAAAGCCCTACCTTGCGGAAGCATTGCTATCTTTTTGTGAAGCCCGTCTGGCTACCACTCTTTTGATTGAGTCAGTCGCGTTCCGGCTGGGGGCTTTTTCTCCCCGTCCTTCAGTCATCCTTCTCTCCGTTCTTCTTCAGTCACCTGTCTTGAAGTGGTGTATTGTTGGTGTATCTGGTCCATCGCTATCGTTATTAATCCTACTTACTTTAGTAATGCGCCGCTTCCCTAGTTTCTATTTCTTCCCCGCGTCTTCCTGTCCTTCCTCCGCGTGTTACTGTCTTCCTAGCATTAGTAACACCTGAGTTTGGTGTTGTTAATTTCTATGGGCGACGGTAATTACTTACAATCAGTTCGTTTGCCTGCTTATCACATAAAAATACTCTAAATTGGATTGGTTATTGTTATGTAAGTGGACGACCCAAGTATCGCCGTCGTTTTCGGTTTTACGCCTTCGACGTGGCTTACCAATTGCTATCTAAAGGTAATATATGTAATGTAGGGTAATACAATATATAATGGTCTATAAGTCTTTTGAAGGAAACCAGTATGTTTAAACTGAATGGAGTCTTTCAAAAGCTTCTCTATACACCTTAATAAAAATTCCTTACAACAATAAATGATGATGTATTAATTCCTTTAACTTCTCCAATTAATTAACGACGAGACCTTATAGCACTTTTCCTTTTACAATAAGTCTTCATTTTTATAATAAAATGTTAATAAATATAAAAATTACTACGTATTATTACGTAGAGCTGGTACCATTATTTCCAGGTAACACTAATGAAACTAAGACATAATTAAATATCATTTTGAATACTTATTTAAAATTCAAGGAATTTTCAAAGATCGAGCGATTAGAAATCCCTGTCGTTTCTAGTAGACAGACAAATAAGTTTGTAAACTATGCTTTTGTACGCTTACAAAGTTCATTCTTACGTTCATTCCTTCGTCCAATACCAACCTGAGGGAAGCAATTTCTATAGCACAGCTTAACGACTGCGGCTTCCGAATTCAATTGTGTATTAAACAGCAGATTAAATAAATAAAAATGTTTATACTTTATAAGTCAAATAGAATAAATTGTTTCAATTTTGATCAATTGATCTCATTACAGTTAAATACAATTTAGTTTCACAGTAAATGTATAAAATAATGAATCAATTTCATGTGTTTTCAAGTGAATTACAATTTTGAGATATGAAATCGGTTCGTTCAATAATTTTATGTCGTATTAACTATGAGTAATAATTGTTTACGTCACTGGACAAGTTACTGGCGGAGAGCGAATTTGTAAATGAATTAAAATGAATTTGTAAATTAAAATTCTCAGCTTAGTCTTGATAATGGTGTCTGCGAAACTGCATTCGTCATTAAATTTCACTCAAATTAAGAATAGATTACCTGTGATTGATTTTCAACTGTAATTCAATATGTCAGTGTAATTTTTTTGGCAGAACTGAAATTGTGAAAGGAAATTGTGTCAAATAATTAGTGGCGTGCTTTATTTGTTTATTAATGTAATCCATCTACGTACATGTTATTGATTACAGAAAAAATTAAACACATGCTTTTAATAAATGGAAAATGCCTAACGAAAAAACATGGTGGTTCACCGTTGAGAAATTCTGTGGTAAGGAACTAACGCTGAATGCTTTGTCTTTTCTGTTATCGTTCATGTAAATGTTAATTAAAAAATTTATAGGAATTAAGTTTATTACGGAAAAACAGACTCCATATATTTCTGCATTAAATATTATTCCCATACATTTTTAAACTAGAGTTTGATCTGAACCCGAATAGATAAAATTTGTCTCAAGGCCCCAGAACATCAAAATCATTATCATCAAAAATGAAATTTCATCTATATATCTTTCAGCTCTATAGTGTACGAAGAGATTCCAGTGATGCTTGAAGATGCCTTCAACTAAACATTAGAAGTGAATTAAAAATGTTTAAAAAAGTATATGTATGTATTCATACGAATGTAGCTACGTTTTCAGTAACATTCTCACTGTAAGGTCAATTGTTAATCACCGTATAGTTCTCCCCGAGCGCACTCGGCCTAGCGAAGTGGAACTCTCTTCGTTCCTATTGTGCTGTATGAAAAATTGATGTCGTAATTTTATACCCATTTATTAATCATTACTGAACTTAAAAGGTATGGTCAGGTGTTTTTTTTTACTTAGAAATTAATGCTTGACATCGAACACACTTGATGAAAAGTGGCGATCATGTCTAAGATACACACTAACTTAGTAATTGCTTATTCACTCTTGTCTTGAAGACTCCCACATCGTGCTTGGGCGGGATCACCGATGCAGGCAAGCTATTCCATTCCCTTGCGGTATGCATAATAAAAGACGAAGCAAGCAGAGAGGTGACCGCTGGTCAAACAATCTTGACCGGTTCTTTGCTTCAAACGGCTCGTAAAGTATTCGATCTAACCTAACCTAGATTTTAAAACAGCTTTTTTGTTCGAAAGGTATTTTAATGAACAGTTTTATTGGTTACGATTCGTGTCAATTATTTGAAGATCATCACAGATTCTCTAATTTAATAAAAAGTTATCTTATTTATTTCAGTTTTAAGTAAAAAAAATATAATTATTATCTTGTCAGAACAAACTTGGTAGACCTTCAATACGCGAGCTGTGCCTATAATGAAATAAATCATTTGACTAAATTAATAATTGGTTATTCTCTCATAATAGAAAATTCACTTTATTGTATACCTTTGTATAATTGTTTCATTTATTCATCTAGAAAGAAAATTGAATATACAATATTTCCATGGACAAATGGGCCTTTGATATTACAGATGCATTTATAGGTGATCCTATAATTTCTGATAGACTTGATTGGTTGAGGTTATATTAATTACATCGTATATTTGCTTTGTCGTGACCAAAGGTCGTGACGGTGCGGTGAATTTGACACGTTTTGTAGTGGAGTTATTAATTATACATAAGTATACCTTGTAGCGTCTAGCCCGACCAAACCCCATTGAATCAGCCCCTTCTAAAAAGCGAAATAGACTATAAAAGGAATGAAGTACAACAATGAAAAATTTGCTGTCAGAAAATCGTGTGTTGTCAAAGAAATCCTTGTGCGTTTTCGGTTTGTTTGTCCTTGACTTAGTTTTTCTTTCTATTTTGTTTTTTTTTTACTGAAATCATTTGTCTAAAATTTTTCAACACTTACATAATTTTGTAAGATTTTGTAAAAGTTAGAGTAAATATTCGACTTTGGCATTTCGTGATATAGCGCATTCATTTCTGCATCTATTCGATTTGGCCTTTTCAGCATTGTGAATGAAATATGATGGTGTTCTAAAATAAACTTGTTCGCTTCTGAATAATATACCAAATCTGTTAAGTGGACAGCTTAACCTTTTGCTCCATTAATTCTGTACAGTTATTGTTGCATGCTATCTTTGATATGTGTTACCGAAAGGTCTTTCCTTTTCGCCCCAACAACGAATAATAAATGCCGCGGGCCGCTAGGGGGTAGAAAAAGCACGAATTTCTTTGTTCAACAGGAATTTGTATAGTACATTAATATTGAATTGTTTCTGTATTTTCTCTTCTTTATTTACGGGAAGGTTTTTTTTTGTCTGAGTGGACCGATATGGAACATTTTTTAACACATGTACTTATTGAGTTATTACTAGTAATACGTATATCATTGACGACTAAGTTAACAAAAATGTTCTCTGCTTGTTACTTGTCGAGGTAATTCAAGTCGGTTTTTTAATGAATAAATAAATAAATAATCTTTGGACAACTCACACAAACTAAGCGTTACCCTATACTATGGTCATCAAACAACTGATAAACAATACATATATATTTTTTTAAATACATACCTATATAGATGTTTTTACGCTCAGACACAAAGAACAAATATTCCTGTCAACACAGAAAAGTTTGACCTGGCAAGGAATCGAACCCACGACCTTCAGTAGTCAGGTTCACTAATCACTAGACCAACCGGCCTGTCTAAAGAAATATATATAAAGATTATAGTACACGAAAACATTTTGGCAATATACAATAGAAGTAGTTATATAGTTTCACACTATGACGGCCATTATATGTATATATAATATCCGAGTTAAATTGTACTTTATAAAGCGAGTTAAATGTAAAATTGAGTTCTAGCTTGAAGATTAATTAGCTGCTATAAAAGCAATATATGTGCATGTACTAGATGCGTTCTTTACTTCAATTAATTAGCTAAATGGATCGTATCAATTAATGCTTTTAACTGTAAATACATAAAGTTAAATTGGTCTATCGAATGTATGATAACATTATAATAACTGAATTTGCTTCCGGAAAATTCATAACAAAATTGATATTAACTCAATTCGTTCGCTCGTTCAAATCATATTTTAGGCGGCCAATATTTAGTTAATTGGTTCTGTATAGTTATAACTGTGTATACTTAGGATATGTAAAAACGAATGTTAATGTGTGTGCTCAATTGGAACTGGGGGCTTGAAAATTGGTTCTCTTCCTGTTCCCACATTTCTTTATTCATCCTCTTTTCCATTCTTCTTTCGTCATCGTTCCCGAAGAGAATATGATGTGTATCTGGAGTCTTGTAGTGTAACACTAACGCCAATAATGACTGGCTCCTGTTTGGTAATTGACGTCTTCCCTTCTTTATATTTGTGGTATTTCCCGCGCGTGTCGAGCTATCAATTTCTCCCCTTCTGGTAACGCAACGCGTTAGTGACACCTAAGCTTGATAATTATAAATACCCACCAATAATCAAACGAGCCGTGTACTGATTTGCCTGCATATCCCATAAAATAAACTATATTAAAATACTAGCTGTACACGACGCGCATTGCTACGTATCAACTCTTATACCATATGTCTGATCAGTATAATTTTGATACTAAAAGCTATTACAGAGAATTCTGAATACAGTTGCTAAAGACAAGTGCTCTATTTCCTACCATTTTGGAGTCTATAAACTAACACACAAACATTCATTTCGTATATATTATTAAAATATTCAAAAATGCAAGTTTTAATTATAGAGTATAGAGTATACAGCCCTAATGTGAAGAAACACACACAGTATTGTTAACCTTTGAGGAGTTCTCTTGTCTGAAGCCCATCCTAAATGTATTATAGTATCAGGTCATGTTTGTCATAAAAACGTTGTCATAAGGACGGAAACTATGCAAAATTTCAGCTCCATAGCGTAAAAGGAAGTGGTTCTAATTAAGCTTAAAAACTTGAGCCGAGCTAATATATAATATACGAGCACCTTGCAAGTAAAACCTTGTAAAAAGGGGTAAAATGCAATATTGCCATCAGATGGAAATACGGATATATAAAACTATGAAGCTCTTGGAAATAAAAAAGCAGCTGGTTGCGTTTGCCACGCGCTACGGGCTGTTCATTAGTTGCTTTAATTAGGTACTCATCCATTCGAGTACCTATCAGTATAGATTTTCTTTTAACTTCATTAGACAGGTTTTTTCCTGTATACAGGTAGGGCGGACGGTCATGGCGGAACTATAAAAGTTCCGAGTTCAACAAACCTAAATCATCATTGCAACCTATGACTGTTCCACTACTGGGCTCGGTTCTCCACCCATTGTCCACCACTATGGCCAAGTGTGGATTGGAAGCCTTCACACATCTTTGAGAACTTCATCGAGAATTCTCGCTAGTATTATTTATGGAACTCGGAATACAAATATGACTTTTTTGAAAATTTGTGCTCGCAGGTTTTGAAGGTAGAACCTCCCGTTCATAGACCAACGTTGCGACCGCTATGCTATCAAATGTGGTACTACCAACGTTAATATTGCTATCCGGTGGCCGACTTGTTCATTCAATCGTTCATGTATCCCGCGTGTGGGTCGGAACTAATTAAAAGTTGATCTTCTCGAGCGTACGAGAACGTTACTTACTTCAAACGTTTCCCTCTCATATATATATTCACTAATACGAGTAATCTCTGTATATGGTATGTAACTAATATAATTGCGTTTTATATAATCGCACTAATTTACGATGAAAATTGTAAGTTAAGAGTATTTGGCTCAAGGAAATCAATCAAATAATTTAACGGCTGCTATTTTCGAAAACAACTGGAATTAACTGTATAACTGCTTGGTTATCCTCAGCAATAATGTACAATCATAGCAATCCGTTAACTATGAGTGCTATATATACAAATCTCAGCAACTTTAATTATCTCTAGTAGACAGAATTCTCGTGTAAGTCTTCTAGAGTAATATTCGTCCGCATCAAACAAAGTTAGCGCAATTCAGAATTCCCCCTTGAGCGGGACCTTTAATATAATGTTATTTAGTAGCAGATTGAAAGACGAGGGTGGCTCGAACCCAGACTTGTCTATATGCTCTTCTGGAGGATCAGTGTCTACCCCTCGTTATTAAATAGCGAAGATGAAACAAAATTACTTTTGACTTCCTATTTTCTTACACCACGCCAAAGTTCGATGAAGATACTTCTTGTCGCGAAACTCTTTAGTTTCTTATTTATAATCTTGGGAAGTAGTTGGATCTTATGTCCGCTTTAATTTATACAGCATGATTGGTTTTCTTTTTTAAGCGAATTGTAGACAAGTTTTTTCTCGACTACGTCCGTGTACATTTGGTTGGTGTTGTTTAGACTTGAAAAGGTAATAGACAAGCAGAATTACTTTCACATTTATAATATTAATAAGGATAGCTATACCAATGCCATGATTTCAAGAGCATATTTTCGAAATTCAAAACGAAGCGTTGCTCATAACAATTAACTTTTTTCATCAATCTAAAAATAATTTCATGTATTAATATTTTATTATTATTAAATCTTACAGTTAAAGTTCTTCAAAACAACTTGCGTACTTAGTGTACTCAGAGCTGAGGGAATAAATAAAAGCTTGATTTATTGAAAAACTCAAAAAAATTATAACGTTCTAAACAAAACCTACTTGATTCAGATAGATTGGTCAACTCGATTTGATCGTATCGTGCAATAGAATATTTAAATCCTCATTATTGTACGCCAGTAAAGAATACAAAAACATTTTTTGGAAAATAGTACAATTAGGTGTTTTTATCACTAATATGCGATCAACTTATACTGATGGCTGACATCTAATACTTGATGAATATAATCCAATTAAACTACAATTATGTGATAAAAGAGACATTGATACGAATCTAAATAAGTACACTTTCTTGTGACAGATGTTGTAAAATGAAGCGAAAGGTTTTGATGAGCTCTCTAATACAAATTCCCAGGGCTACCACTTACTAGCTCATAAAAATTATTTTGTTAACTTTGTCTACACGCAATATTATTTAAGCCTTCTGAGTGATTCCCTCGTAAATTGCTATAAAAGCAAAATGACATTTTAAGGCATTTGTACAAATGAAGTAAAAGGACGTTGTAGTTCTTACAATGCCAGAATTTTAACAAACCTGCATTAATTTGCTCACTCAAGATTCTCTTCTAATCGAGGCCCAGGTACAGCTAATTCAAATCGTGATTTCATGATCCATTCAATTAGATGTTTATTATTTTGTCCTTGAAGTCGAGAAGTATGCATATTAATAACTTGCCTCCAATTAACCTTAATATAAAAGAATCTGATTTTGATTTAGTCTCATTTGTATGCGCTTGCTTTAAACATAAAATGCATTGTAGAAATTATTACATGATACTAGAACCTGTCCTCGCTTCGGAAGAACCAGTTACTAGAAAAAAGTAGTTATTTTGATAAAAACATAACAGTTAGACATATGGTGTCGCGGACTTATTTGTAGATATAGATGTCCTCTATGAAACTGTAGTACATCATCTCTTTTGTTAATAGTTTCCACGTACGCGATATAAGGATATTTTATACTCACAATAGATACTCACCGGACATGGCTGTTCCGGAGAATATCTGTGTCAGATTGGACGTGAGGCAACAGCATAATACCACCACTGCGGAGGGGATCGGGACGACGCACAGCACACGTTCGATGCGCCCTGCCTGGCAAATCGAGCGGCGCGTCCTGATCGAACAGATTGGAAAAGATCTTTCCCTCCCGGTAATTGTTGCGGTAATGCTGTCGGGAATTGCTGCGTGGAGGACTATGGTCTCCTTCTGTGAAACCGTAATGACGAAGAAGGAGACTGCTGAGCGGGATCGTGAGAGGATAGATCCCGTTCGGAGACGTCAACACCGGTAATACCGACCCTTATAAAGCAGACGCCCGATGAAAAACACAGAAGAGACACCGCCGCGTTCATATGAGATCCCGGTGCCTTCCCATATGCTCTAGATGAATATGGGGGGGGGGGCGGTTTAGTAGGTAGAAATCCTACATAACCCGAAACCTCTGGGTTCGGGTATCTTTGGAAGATTTCTCCCTCGATAACGAAAAGAAAAAAAAGGACCCTTTGCTTTGCACACAGTATCTCTCAAATAGCCTATGGCGTCGCCAAATGATACGTTATTTCACAAACAATTTATTACTACAGTTTTTGTGTACCTATAGCATAAGTATTAAGTACCAAATAATTTGAAACCATGAAAATCCCTCGGACATAACAGAAATTTATACCAAATACAACGAAATTATCTCGGTTATTATATGATGAGGAATACTATTGGCAGTAATGAATCGTATTAGGGGCAGACAAATATGATTGTTGTATTATTGATTTCAGTAGCTTGGTACTTTTTTAAGCTTTACTAAAAAGTGATGGTCCTGAATTATCAGAAGAATTATCATTACACGATGAATAATGGTATAGAGAATACTAACCAAAAATTTAAAGTACAAAAAAACAAAGTACAAAAAATTCAATGTATTTTTAATGCGTAATGTCCCGAAGAATCTTTCTTAGTTAGGTGAGATAAATAATTCTAAGTAATTTTAAACTGCGGGTCACTTTCATCCTTGTCATAGAAAAAAAAAAAAATTTAAATAGTATTTTTAAAGTGATGACCCTACTAATATTATAAAAGGTTAATTTCTACCTTCCGTACCTCCTAGCGAAAAAAGAAACGCTAAATGCCGTAAAATACTTTTTGAAGTATTGTTTAGCGTAAATGCTTGGTAGACAAAAGAGATTGGTTAAGTCTGATAAATTGTCTTAGTCAACGCCAAAATCTATAACTTATGTCCGCCTTGTGGCCTTTTACTGCCTTTAAAA
>DWJZ01000644.1:0-29668 GCA_018249125.1 Asbolis capucinus
AATTCTCTACCAGCTAGCCATCGGACTAAACAAAAAAATCACCAGAGGCGGTTGAAGTTTATACAAATATATAGGAAAATAATAGAACATATAGAATAATAATATGTCTAACCCCAATCAAAAACCATTATTTCATTTATGCCGAAGGGCAAGGAAATACAATGAAAGTAACGTACATTCGATTATTTCCGAAGGGATTAGGGCACCCTGATTTCCTCTTAATTGCTTTCCGGTTGAGACATATGCCAACATAACGACAAAGTAAAATAAATCAGAACTGACCAAATATCCAAACCTCTTTTGATATTACATCATTTATGAGCACGGACTCCTAATACAACAATTGGTGCAAAAATCTTTGATCTTGAATGAATCTTTGTTTCTTTAACGAAACAAAGTGATTTTTTTGCCATTTTTCTAAAAAGGTACGGAGAATTATTCAATTTATTGCTATTCAAATTATGTAATATACGTTTACTTATTCATGGTAATTCAATAATCTAGCAGAGCAATAGATAAAGGTGAAACTTTTTTATCACTACTGTCATCTCAAGGGAAGTTCTCTTCCAAATTTTTACAAAGAAATGCATGCGTGAGAAAAAAATAAAAAAAAATAACCAAGTATCACTTTAGAATTACAATTATATATTAATGTTAAAGTTTGATAGTTTATCAATTAATTTATTTAAAGCTTTATTGAAAACCTCAAACTTGAGGTTACAATGGGCGGGCTTAATGCCTGAAGGCATTCTCTGCCAGTCAACCCTTGGAGATGGCGAGAAGTTGTGGCAGGTATCCAATAAAAGAAGGATTATATTTTATGTTTATAATTAAATATACATAGAGTTACCTATTTATAGGCACCATACTAGAGTCAAGTTACTTTTTGGATAATCAAAACAGTTTGAATTTCATGTAGATCTACAAATATTGCAAGAATTCATTCTGTGTTCGGTGTTACAGATGTTTACTATTATGTATACACGGAGTATGAAAGAGTTCCTTTCGTATTTAGGCTAAAATATTATGTTGATACATTTAACAAAAATATTTCTTGCTTGGATTTCTGTTCTTGTTATAACTATGACGTTAATAATCGAGTTACTAAAAGTAGCCATACATGGCTCATAGCAAGTAGTATTTTGCAGATAACTACAGTAAAACTTTTATTAACACAATAAAACAAATAACACATTTATAAATACATCACTTTAATATTTGTGCACAATTGAAAACATAATACCAGATGCTCAAAAACAAGAAATAATCACACGTTCCAAGAAGTATGGAAAAATATAAAGGTACAGTAAAAAAAAATTATACAAGTCATAGTAGCTCGTTTAGTATCGCAAGTTCTAATATATAAATACAGACTTCCATATTGTTAAATTTACAATAATTTAAATGTAAAGAGAGCAAATATGCTTACAAGTATTTCAGATTTGGTCCATATTCCGTGTAAATACCGTCCATATTCCGTCTAACCAACCATCTGAATACAACGCACCGTTTCTACTACAATAGAAAATAGATATATCGAAGGCAAATATTAAATACAATTGGAATGTATAGTAAGGCTTCCATCATAAGTCTGAAAAATTACCTACTTGGCGATGTATTGAAAGATTTGTCGTTGTATAAAAAGTATATTTTTAAATTATATCTGAGAATTAATTTTTACTAGTAAATACTAATCATTGTTCGATTTCGAATTCACTTACTCAATGCAATACCGTACATTTTTTTTTAATTATTTAATTATAAATTCACCTAATTTCCTAATTATTCGCCCAAGAGGCAGTAACTGCCTGATTTTCGTTGTTTAAAACGCTGATATTTCCTGTGTGCATGTCCCCTTTGGATCATGGTATTGTGTCATCATTGGAACTCATAACTCACAATGTGAGGGGTACATGACATAGTCCACCACGCTGGCCAAGTGCGAAGTGTACTACTCACCTTTAAAAACTTAACGGAGAACTTCCAGGAATGCAGGTTTCCTCATCTTTTCCTTCACCGTAGCCATTGATAATAAACTTTGATACGCACATAACTTTGAAAATTTGAGATGCATGTCGGATTAGAACCCAAGATCTCCCATTCGAGATACCGACGTTCAAATCACTAGGTTATCATTGTTTTCTTCTATACCTTATATTCTTATTAATAAATACGTCATCAATTATCTATACATACGTTACAAAAGGGCAACATTACGAACGGAAAAATTACAAATTTCGTTTAAAACACTTTTCCTAATTATATAACTAGATTTACGGTGAATGCATTGAATAAGTAAAAACATAGGACAAACTACAAATACAAAACGACATATTATCCATTTAAATCCACAATTTCCATTAATAAATCATTCTGCTCCAGATTGACACACAATTTGACAATCATTAATTAAATTCATACATTAAATGTTTACAATTATTACCAAGCAACTTAACTCCATTTCTACAGCTAAAGTAAGCCACGTAAGAATTATCAATGCAGAACTGTCAATAAATTACATTCATAACTAACTACTAATATTTAGGATATTTCGTTACCAATAGATATACATAAACATTAAGACAGATAGATAATTATGACACAGATTATACAATACACTAGATTATATAATGCAATAGCAAATAGTGTATGTATCACATTATTTTCTTTTTTAATAATATTTTCATTCATAACAAAACATAAATTAAATAATGAATCTATGAAGAATGTATTAATTAGCTTTTGAATTAATTTCATAGATTTTTTTTTACATACATACAAGGGAATATCATTACGTTATTGAAAAGACAAATATCTATCTTTTACATAGTGAAAATCTTGTCAAGGATCGCTATTAGGTCCTGAGGCCCTATCAGACTTAGGTCAATACTATTATAGTATTAGTACTAGACCATACAGCGCCATCTATAACTATAATAATACTGCACTAAGAGGTGGTGGTAAGGCACCAGCTCAGAGTATAGAAAAAGTCCAAAGTCCTAATTCAGTTCAACATCAATTCTAATTTCTAGACAATGTTAAAATCACGTTGCAAACTAATACAACAAATTCTAATAAAAGTCTACAATTTTGTTAGTAAATTTCTATACACATCACAACTTATATAATTATTTTATTAATATAGAGAATTTCATTTGTAATATACGGTTTTTATCCAGTTTTCAAACATGAGCAATATTAGATAAAATAAAAACACTTCTAATGTCAGCTGTTCATGAATAAAACATACAAAGACCATAACTACAACTTCTTTGTGACAATTTTTTTACTGGATAACTTCCGATATCAATCAAAGACTAGACATCTGGCCAATAATTGACAACATTCCATTTAATTAACTATAAATTTTTACCATAATGCGAGCAATTCTTGAAAACCACATGAATAAAAATTAAAATTAAGAGTTTTTTTTTATATCAAGGACTTAATTTGACTTAATTTTAAAAACTTTGGAATTTCGTTAAATTCAAAATTCATTGAAAAGAATTTCTAATTAACCTTTTTGAAAAGTTTTAATATCTGTCTTACACTTGTGACTTACGGTATTAGCAACAACTAATAATTGGATTTAGTTTATTGAGAAAACTTTCTTCACCAGACGGCGGTTGTGTTAGCCTCGTTTACCAGGTATTGATAAGTAATGTAACTAAATGTAAAGTAATAAGATCCATATGTTTCTTATATGTTATATTATGAAGTTTCCATTATTATTTTATATCAATTATATTATAACTATAGATATGACATGAGTGCCATAAAACAACTTCCACTAAATTATACTAATTAATACAGTTTGTCAATGGCAGTCTCTGAGAGTCAAGTTTTATTTGTAAAAAAAACAAACCTCCGTATATAAATGAGGAAAAACTCTAAAACTAAATAAAAAATTGAGGAATAATATATTAAAAACATATTTAAATTCTATGAATATCAAAATAATAACAAATCAAACCAGATTTAAAAATGTCATGTGTCATTTGTTCAAGAAGTTTGACGTAAGTTTGACAAGATGTCGTCCAAGAAGACGGGTGACAGTATATAAAAAACTAAAGCCCCAAATGTGTTTAAGTCGCATATCTATGGTTATAATATCATTGTTTGAACAAAGATTTTGGACAAATCCATCCAGTTCTGTTTCCACAACTTCAAATAATAGAGATGTTGTCAATTATAAAAACACCGTCAAATTTTATAGCCAGAACCCATACCGAGCCTGAACACTGACTTAAGCTCAAACATTAAATTAATAGGATTATATTGCATAGGAGTATTTCAAGCTTTTACACTTACCGACACAGACAATAAATAACATTGACATCTCTTACCATAAATAGTTTACCCATTTACATTACCATATACAAATATAAATAGTTAAATCACAGATTCTACGCTTCTTTGTAAATATAATTTTATCTACGTTTCTTTTTTTCCTAATAGAAGATATACATTCATGTTATCTTTTCCTTTAACGTATACGCTTCCGCGGGGTTCGAAGTTATACCTCGCAGACAAAATAGGTATGCAAGCTTCGCCTACTTGAATTCTTTTGGGCACTCCAGTAGAATCCATCCTCGAAGCTATGTTCACCGCGTCACCCCAAATATCGTAATACAATTTCGTAGTACCAATTACCCCTGCGGTGACGTCACCGAAGTTGTAACCTATCCGGAGGATGAAGTCAAACTCCAGCAAGTCCTGATTAAAGTTGTCTACGACCTTTTGCATCTCCAGAGCGAAATCCATTAACTGATACAAATGGTCGTAGTTGCCCCTGGACGACTGCCTCAAACCTGGATTCAGCCCGCTAGCTGCCATAAACGTACTACCAATCGTTTTTATTTTCTCCACATGCTGAAATTCCGGTCTTTCCAACAACTCATCAAAATCGGCAATCAATTCATTCAGTACCCGAAGGTACTCCTTACCTTTAAGGTAGGACTCATCGTACATTTCATTGAAATTGACGATACTCGCAAATATTATAGCAACGTCCTTATGATTTTCTGAGTACTTGGCAGTATTTTTCAACTGGTCGGCGACATGTCGCGGTATGATGTTGTGTAGCAACCAGTCGGCCTGATTCCTCATGTTCTGAACTCTCTGTTTATCGCGGTTTGCTACCACATTGCTGTAGAAGCTCAATCGGTAACTTATCTCAAACTCTCTATTCAGGAACCAAACTAACATCAGCAGTAACACTACATCCAACGACAGTTCAGTTAAATGCATCCTATGTTGGGTACCGTCAACAAATATCGTATCGTTAGTCGCATCGAATAAAGGCGTCACGTTAAAAAAACTTATATTTTGAGCAAAATTCGTAGCGCTTGGCTGTACGTTAATATCAATAGCTAACATGTGAGTATTAGCTTCGTGACAACTAAACATAGCGAGGAATAGGAACAAACCAGCGTATAGCGACACCAGAGTATTTTTTACGAGCCAACTCATTTGAGTGAAATTACAAAAATGTACAATACTAACGCATAGAAGGTAAACGTAGAACGACTGTTCACCCTTTAATATTGGCATCGTCGTGTTTTGACAGGAAAAATTTATCAAAACAGCCAGAATCGGCAAACTGATCAATAAGCTGCCGGACAAATGCCAGGGATACCAATTTGAGAGTTTCCTGAAGATCCTTACCGATCTATGCATCGTGTCGGTTATAACTTGAGGATCATTTTTCGTCTTCCACTTCAGATAATGTCTGTAGACGCACAGAGTTATCGCTACCCCTTCTATAACGACGAAGAAGATGATCCAGCCGAGTGAATAAATCCTGTCCTTATACAGAACTAGAATAGAACACGCAACGGCTAGAAATATAATCGCGGAGACGAGAATATCTAACGCAGTATTAAATCGTGATGTTGTGAGGGTAGGCGGAAAATCTTCGCTGTCATCGCTCCTGTGGGCTCTATCCCGATAGTGGGCCTCCATTTCCGACGTTTTGAAGAACAAAGTGAAGCTATTTAGAGGAGGTTGGACGAAGTAATTAACGCCCGACCTCGCGTTGTCCTGAACACATCGTATTAGTTGCAAATCTGACTGTTTACGTAATTTTTGCAAGGATTGCACTTGTTTCTCATTGAGGGGGGGAGGGAGGCGACTCCTGCACGGGAGATCGTTTAGTGAAGATTGACTGGAAGTATAGTAACCCGATACTCTGTGCTGCATCATGTCCTGAGAGGCCGCTATTGATGCATGGTTGAGTGCAAATATCTGAAAAAATACGACGCTCGAATGAACTCCGCATATTTATGTTAAAGAGGAAAATAAACAAAATTCTGATAATAGATAAATCTATAACCAGGTCACGTTAATGATTTGATTAATTCAATCGTTTAAAAACAATTTTATATGTAATATAAACAGTTTAATATGTAATATAAACAGTTTTATATGTACATACAATTTGTAAATTTAAACTGAACTATTCGCGGACTATATATGTATGTACATTCTACGGGTACTCACTATATATATTTTATCAGTCAATATCTTGACCCATTGAATGAATCATGTACAGGGCTCGAGAGATACATTTCGTGAGTAACCGTACAAGCATATTATCATACATACATATATTGATTCTACAACTGATCTGAGCTGAGTTGATATGAAATATTAAAGATATTTGCAAGATACTTTTCCTGGGAGTTTTTAGAAAATCACGAAATTCCTAAACAATGATTTTGAGACGTTTTTCTGTTTATCTGTTAGTGCGCGCTAAACTCAGAAACAGTACGTTCTATTTGAATGCGTTTTTCATTGATGTATATGACACTTGAATTAACGATTAAAAAAAAAGAAACGCCGTCTACGGTCCTAAGGTATACCAAAAGGTAGTCATGTATAGTAAAAAAACTTCATTTTTACCTGTTGTTGTATACTGGAGCGTCGGCTGGTGCTCCTGATTCCAGAGTCCTTCCGACTGTTGACGGAGGGACAGAGGCTGACTGCGTCATCGGAGGGTCTCACAGCCTGCGTTGGGAGGGGCAAGTTCAACCGGCGGTCTTTGGGCCTCACTAACTCGTTGTGAGTTAACGTTGAACTTCGAGCTCGGCACACGGGCATCTTAAAATATAAATTTTAGTATCAGTTATAAAACACAAATTGTAATATGCATTGGTAAAGTATAAATTGCAATATACATATAAATTGCAAAATAAAACATTTTAATGCAAATGTTACAGGGATTTCATGTAACCAAAACAGGAATCTATATTTATAAAAATGAATGTTTGTTTGTGCTTTTTAGACTCTGTAATGGTAGGAGATAGAGCACTAATGTCCTTAGCAACTTTGTTCAGAATTCTCTGGAAAAGGTTGGTTTCGATCGGACACATGGCTGATCAGTTGATGTGTAGCAAAGCGTGCCGGGTATAACTAGTTGTAAATAAAATGTATTTTATACCATTTCTGGTAATAGTTTGAATTTAATGATATTGACAGAAACTAAGAAATAACACTTAGATGCTTAATATTAACAAGCATTTTTTTTGTAAAAATTGTTTTGAAGAGATAGTGGTTACACAATCTGAACGGACGGTGTCTATATTTTACCCAAGGCCCATTAACTACTTCCCAGAATTTCGCCACAATAACCCAAAATATACCGTAGCTCGTTACGGACTTCTAGAAAGCGGAGGTACTCAATTTTGAACGAAAGTTTCAGCGACATCTGTCGGTCAGTTTTTCTAGTCATCTTCAATAATGCATATTTATTTGGTTGCGACTACATTGACAATGATCGTTTCAATGTATTACTTGTAGGAAGCATTCGAAGTCGGTTTTTTTTAATAATAAAAACATTATTTACAACCAATTCCAGTATAGGCAGTGAGGACCGTCAAAGTCAAGTTAAAGTCAAAATCATTTATTTCATGTAGATATTTTCAGTACAATTATGAACGTAATTTTTTTGGAATCTATTACGGAAAGATGCCATAATAAAAAGGAGAAGAAACGGCGAAAAAAACTTCTCGGCACATATTTTCAAAATAATAAAAACACTAATTAATAACATTGTACTTGAAAAGCACCAACTAAGAATTTTTTAGTATCTACTGTTTGTATTACATCACAATGCATTTAATATCTCAAAGGAACCTCTTACAAAATTAGTTTTAAAGTTTTAATATTATTTAAGTTATAAACCGATCGCTCAAGTAACTTGTAATCAGTCATCTACGAAATATAATCCCATCCGACGAATAAAAGTGTATCAAATTACATGCAAATAATACGAAGTACATTACGAAACCTAGGTTATATTTTAATATCTCAAAGAATAACATCACGCGTTAAAATCGGCCAAATATTTAGTTATCAAAGATGTTATTAAACATCTTCGTGTTTCGGTGACAATGCTGCAACGATTACAATGAGAACACGATAACAAAAATGAATGGTTCTATTTGAATCTTTAAATTAACTTAAAATGTCATACTGTCAGTCTATTCCCGTTTTACCAAAACCATTTCAAATTCGGTCAAGTTTAGATATCGTTCGATTGAAGTCGAGTCGGAATTTGATATTCACATTTATGTTAGCTCACTTCAATAGAACTTCAACTCAATAGGATCGGAATACAGTTGACATTTCGTAGAACTTCGTAGAAGTTCTATAGAACTTTCCGATCGATGGTGCAGTTCAAAACGAATCGACGAATGTAAAACCGCTTCAACGACTAAGTCGCTGCGATATCGTTACGACTTTTGAAATACGAACAAGGCCTCCTGAGCCCGTGCTCAGCTCAACCCCCAGGCTCTCCTCATAACTGAGGAAACCTATAGCAAGCTCCATCACCATGCTCAAACGTGGACTGGTGGTTAGATAAGCTCAAGTGCAGTGTTAATGCCAGGAGTGAGCAACCAGCGACCCGCGGGCCGCATGTGACCCTTTGAGCATTTTTAAATTATATGTTTTATGCTTAAACGGTCAAACAATATGTCAAAATATAAAGCTTAAAAAAGCATTATGATACAAAAATTTTGCAAATATATGAAAACTTTACATAGTAACTCTAAAACGTTAAGAAGATTTAGTGTAAATAATGCTAATTTAGGCTTTCTAGCAAAATTCAAATTTAAAATTGGCCCTTTAACTCAAAAGGTTGCTCACCCCTAAATTAAGCCATCCGAAGGCCTTTGACAAGTGTTTAAGAATGCCATCCAGTGATAAAAACCGGAACCGACGGCTTTACACTCCTAAGTGTAGTTGTAACATGCGCACTCCTATGCACGAAACGCTCATGACTTCCACACCACATACCAATACAATAATATACCATTTGTATATGATGTAAAAAATATTTGTAAAAGTAATTTAACACACACGAATAGAAGCATCTATCCCTTCCTCACATCTCATCCTGTCTCTGTCTCTCGCCCTGTCAATATATTATATAAAAACAAAGAATTATCTACTTACCTCGCTATGAGGTCGGCCATACTGAGATCTGTAGCTGCTACTTCTAGCAAAAGGCGACATGTTGCTTCTAGATTGGCTCAAGTATGAGCGTATATCAATAATTTCTCTTTCAAATGATACAACATCCGGACCCAGGGGAATGTTCAGCTTACTGCCGTGCATTGGACGAGAATTCTTGTCTTGAGATTCTATCACTATAGGCACTTGATGATAACCATTATTCGACTGTGTTACATCACCTCGTTCCAGAAAAGCCATCGGTTTCTCATCAAAATCCTTCTTCTTTATCTCGTGAAGTGGCGTGTCAGAATGTTTTCTTAAAAACCGTGGTACTTTCCAATTCTTCAACTTATTCGTGTATTTACCATAACTCCCTTAAGCAACAAATATCAAATTACGACAAACATTGAAATCTTTCATGAAATTTGATAGGAACCCGCTACGATTTTATTATTTCTAAAACATCGATTAGCTAGGCAATTCGTACCGTTAATTTATTCGTACCGTAATGTTAATATGTAACTTTTGTTTATCCTTGTGGGATTTTTCTAAAACTTTTTTTATAAATAGATACGGAAACTTAGAAAAAGTAAATAGGGGATATACTTCTATCTACTTGAATCAAAAACTTCATATCGCTATCTCATTCTGTGTACATGTCTCTTTCTAAGTAGTTTATTTATCTTTGAATAACTCACACACGGCCATCTGACCCCAAACTAAGCATTAGCCTGTACTATCGTGATCAGACAACTGATATAAATGTATTTTTAAATACATACTTATATAGATATTTTTTACACCCAAACACACAGAACAAACATTCCTGCGTATCACAGAAAAGTTTGACCTGGCTGGGAATCGAACCCACGACCGTCAGTGTAGCAGTCAGGTTCGCCAACCACTAAACCAACCGGCCTGGCAAATTCTGACATCGTTACATTTGCTTTTTTAGTCAAGCTGTACTATACTAAAATGCTTGTACCGTCCTTAAACCTGTATACTCTTGTTTAAAAGCAAATACATAATGCAATCCTTTGTGTACTCAGACTGATCGGTTTTCAGTGAGGCCCATAAAGTGTGACGTCACCATATACTGGAGTAAATACTAAGGAACATTTTGAATGACAATGGAACTGTCACATGCCGTATTACCACGTAAATCAACGTAATTTTCTTGAATTTTAATTTTACACATAATACGATGATGCATTATAGTATTTATACTTTGTAGAAATACTAGCTGACCCGACAAACTTTGTACTGCCTTATAATCATGAGTCTTTTACTTGGCCTCCAGCCAACTAGTGGACCAACATAGGTATACATGGATTTAGTTCCACTACTAAGAGTATATTTATGAACCATATTAAAACTTCTAATCTTACAACATTTTAATAACTACACGAGGCAGTGACGAATCCAAAAAACTAAATATCATAAAATCAGTTCAGTTCGAGTTATAAATAGTAAAACTAAAATTTTGTTTGCTTTATAAATACAGATAATATCTTTACGCGAAATTTAACATAAAAAATTAAATAATGTTATCGGTACACGAGAAAGAAGTGTCAGGCGTATAGTAGCGACTGGCATTTGTTTATCTACCTCATCATGATGTATTATTTCTACAACCCAAGATATTATTTCTACAAACATATTTATCAAACAGTCACTTAACATATAAGTGCTAGATATACGATATGTAATTTTCATAATAATAATAAGGCAAAGGTATTTCGGTTTCATGTTAATTAACGCTAAATATAGTTATTTGATACCATTTGTTAATTATGAAATTGTATGTAATATTATTTGATATGGAACTATTTATTTTTGACCTCATTAATGACATAATAATTGCAGGTTGCAACTATCAACTAAAATGGGTTTTTTATATTAAACTAGCGGCTCGCCCCGGCTTCGCACGGGTGGACTTTTGAGTTTTATATTTTGAAATTAACAAAGAATAAACATTTCTCTAAGACTATAATATTTATTTTTACATTCATATTCTATATTTATAGCTATAAAAATTGAAATATAAACCTGTTTTGTATAGCCTATGTAACTCAGGGACAATGTAGCATTCTACTGGTGAAAGATTTTTTGAAATCAGATCAGTACTTTTTGAGTTTATTCGTTACAAACATACAAAAATACAGATCTTTTCTTTATATTATTACCGCTTGACTACGAAACCACCTGATGGTAAGTGGTGACAGCCCTTGATGGTAAAGCGTACTAACTTAATAAAAGCCAATCCACTCTTGACTTGAAGATATTTACATCAAACGGGGATACCGATGCGAGCAACTTATTCCACTACTTCGCGGTACGAATGATAAAGGACGAAGCGAAACGCAAAGTTCGTACGTGCGCCGGTGTTACGGCGAAAGGATGGATACCCGTCGTGCGTCGGCTCGTTCGATGGTAGAACGGGGATGGGGGAATTAACGTAATTCCTGCGCACACTCTCCAAAGTTAATTCTATAGAATCCTGAGAGGCTGGCAACTATGCGCCTGTGCGCAACCTTTGTAGGTTGGTTTTAACCAATTCGGGGTCACCAGTACTATGTAATATTTTACAATTGAACGCCTCCTTCCAGTACAGCTTGAAATCAAGAAACAAACACTTTAAAATACATATTTGAACTACATATTTTCGAATAATTTAATTTTATTATTTAATTTTATATTATTTAAATTATTTTTAGGTAATTTATTTATATTTACCTTTATTATCAATTTAATAGTATTTTTAGTAATTTGTAAAGCCTATGTTACTCAAGGATAATCTGGTAATTCAACACTGAAAGAATTCTAGAAATTGACCCAATAGTTTTTGAAGTTATTCGTGACAAACATGCAAAAAAATAAATCTTTCTTTCTTTATAAATAGCAGTATAAAGTATAAATAGAAATACATATAAAAGTATAAATTCACTTGTTTCTTCGCGATCTCTTTCGTTGCTGATAAAAGTAATATATCAAATTATATATCTTGTAGTCATAGTAACAAAATCGATACCCTCCATATAGCCCCAGTATCTGAGACATAACCTATGTAAGCACTGGTCTTGGCTATTGGTGATCATATATTTAAAAAGTCCCCTCACCGCGTCTCTATAAACTCAAAATGTACTAACGAATTTTCATGCGTTTTTCACCGATCGATAGACCGCATCCCGAGGAAGGTTTTAGAGTGTTATCTGTTATAATTTTGTGTAAACTGTAATAGAACGATAATTGGTAAGAAATTCGAAAAAAATCAAGCTATCCATTACATACCACGCGGGCGAAACCACGGGCAGACCCTAGTAGAACATAATTATTTAAGTTCATGTCGTTATGAAACCTATTTCAGTTGGATGGGAAATTTAAATGTAACAAAACACTACAAAATAATCTGATTTACAGAAATTAAATTAAAAATATAAATCCTCGTATAAAATTGGATATCGTCTCGACGACGGACGCGATTAGCGCGTAAAACTTAAGAGTAACTCATAGGAGTTACGCGCTAATTGTTTACCGTTACATTCAGTATTTTCTTTATTATGAGTTACTCTAAATAGTTACGCAAGGGCGGAAAAGAGTAAGGACTTCATATCACTTCAGACTAAATATCACTTCAGAGCAGGGGTGGGCAACACGCGGCTCGCGGGCTGCTTTTTAACTCGACTTTCGTTTAGTGAACTTTTGGTTCTTAAGACGAAATAAACAGTTTTCATTTTCATAAAATAATACAACATAAAAAAGCACTATGATACAAAAATTTAACAAATATATAAAAATTTTACATAGTAACACCGAAAAGTTAAGTAGATTTGAATATAAATAATGCGAATCTATGTGCGGCCCAGTAGAAAAAATCTAATTTAAAATTGGCCATTTAATTCAAAAGGTCACTCACCCCTGATTAAGAGTATTATCTACGATTTCCGACATTATTGTTTTCTATATAAGGACGTATCTGTTATGAGTTACTCGAAGGAGTTACGCCCTTACACTTTGATGCCGTCAATACCGTAAGGATTCCGTAGTAGATTAATACAGAATTATAATTTCTGCCATGACCGTTAGTCTAATAATTCTAACTTATATTAAAAATTGTAATAATTTTATAACATAGCTAATCTTCCTGAGTAACTGACACCTTTGAGCTGGTTCAAACAATGACACTACCACATATTTGCAATATTATGACGTTTTCGATACCATGAAAACGGAAATTTACTAATCCATACACTATCCACACAGTATTATAAATGTGTGTGTTTGTTCGTGCTTCGTGAAAACGGAGCGACGTTTTGGCGTGTTTTTTTATGTGCAGATATTTGATTGTCTGAAGAGTGACATATGCATAATCATTGTTACCCCACGGAGAGAGCCGCGGGCGGCCCCTAGTGCGATATTAACAAGGTTTATGAATAATATTGAAAAACACAAGCTTTAATTATATATCCATAACACAAGAAACATACAAAATTTTGTAAATGTATTGTTAACCGTTGAGGAGTTCCCTTGTCTGGAGTCATCCTGAACGTAGTAACAGCCCATGCCTTTCATAAAAATGCATTGTCATCAGAATGACTTTATGCAAAATTTCTGCTCCGCTGTGTAAGAAGAAGTGACTCTAATTCAGCTTGTTAAATTTGACCCGTAACAAACAAATATACAAACATACACAGCAAGGTAAAGAGCTTGTAAAAATAAAGATAGTCTAACGGTTTGAACATTGGTCTCTCGAGTATGAGATTCTAGGTTCAAACCTGCGAGCACCTCAAATTTTCAAAAAAATGTGCGTATTATACTTGCTTAGGTGAAGAATTGTCAAAATCGTAAGAGTCCTGCTGTCCTAAGAGTTCCCCATAAAATACTCGGAGGTGTGTGCAATCCACAAATCCACGCTTGGCCGGTTAACCATGGCCTTTACCCTGCGAGAGGACACCCGAGCACAGTAGCGAGATATTAACAGATAGCAATGACAAATAATAAGTATTACACATAGCGTTAGTTATCCCAATCTCAATAACAGATCCGGGATACATTTGCTTGGGATATTTAAAGATTTTACTATCGCATTCCGTCGGATGCGAAGAAAAAACATCAAAGAAAAACCAAAGTGATTCATAAATCAAACTAAAATCCTCAAGACGTTTTATTGCAAAAGTAAATATGAAGTCTGGGGAATCTATTGCTTATCAACATAAATGGCTTTAAAAGCTTTTCCCTGTAAATTAGGTCTCCTACTCAGTAAACGTAACCTATATTCAGGTCGGATTAAGTTCAGGCCAAACGCCCTGCGTCACATTATACCAGTACGTTCATAACGGAGATAGTGTCTTCAACCCTTTCATCTTCAAATAAGTCCGCGATACCATATGTCTAACTATTACAGTTATGTAACAATAACTATTTTTTCACATCAAATGATTCCGAAGCGTTGTAACAAAATATTCTAATACCAAAAATTTCAAAGCGCGAGATGCACTGTGATTTGTCGAATTAAAATTCGATTACATCATACCTAAATCACAACTTTTTGATGGTACTTCGCACGCTGCCCTATATAAGATCAATTAGTCTAAAGCATTACCAGAAGCAGTTGCAACGATAGGATACATTATACGATAGCAAGAAACAAATTATTGCTATCCTGCCGACGTCTCACCAATACAAACTAACATACATAATCATTCTTTGTACGATACAAAACATACATTTCACAAATACATGACACGATTAGTAATTTTCCAAATAGCAATTATTTCAAAACCTTAATAATCTTGTTTTAATGTTGAACCATTAATGTCGTAATACACTAGGAGCGTCGCCTCATAGCAATTAAGCGTCAAAGTTATCATCTTATCGTCTTGTGCCTTGGAGAATTGATAACACATTTATTTATACATATAATAACATAACTAACTCCTTGACTGCTTATACTATCAATATGACCATGTTTATATCAAAATCAATGCTAAGGTAACGCGACACGCCTACTATTATCCATCCATAAAATATAAAACTAAGTCGATAAATCGTATTACACCAATTTAACTCAAGAACGACTCGAATGATTATTTTTGATTTGTTGAATTTGTCTTGACCCGATATATGAAAGTAATAAAAAACGTACTTTCTGTTGTTTTAATTAAGAAATAAGTCAATGATACAGGGGTGAGCAACCTTTTGAATTAAAGGGCCAATTTTAAATTTTATTTTTGCTAGAGAGCCGTACATAGATTAGCATTATTTACACTTAATCGAATCTAATTAACGTTTCAGTTAGTTTTTGTATAATAATGTTTTTTTATGTTGTATTATTTTATGTTTTAATACAGTGTTTGACCTTCTAAGCATAAAAGATCAAATTTTAAAATGCTCAAAGGGGTGCATGCGGCCAGCGGGCCGCGGGTGGCTCACCCCTGATCTAACACATTTGAATATTTTAAGTCTAAGGTGATCCAAAGTTCGCCGAGTCAGCTAGTCTACACTAATATTACATTTGTAATAGATTTCTTTCCATTATTGAACAGTATACAAAGAAAATAAAACAAACGCATACACACATATACCTTCGCACTAAGATTCCCTACAGCGCGAGTGGACAACAGTAAGTACCTAAGAGTCGATAATTACCCACACACCCCCAAAAACAAATAATCATCTGTTTCATATTTGTCGCGGTCTGGAATCCGGGAATCCTCATTTCTCAGATTACCAATAAAAAAAATCTGCTTATTTGTTTTGCGATATCTATTACAGTAAATTTCAAACGAATATGAGAAGCTAACAAAATAAAAAAATAAAACTTACCAACTGACGTTGGACTTTTCGAGGAGTTATCATTCCTTTCTGCAAAGCCCTTGTCCCTTTTCTCATCTAATTCTCCATCGGAGTCCAATATACTAGGCAACGAGCTAGCCTTGTTACGAAAGTTGAACGGATTTGGGGTTAGGAAATTACTAGTGTTGCTCGTGTCCGTTTTACTGAGACTGTTCTTTTCGTCCGTCAAAACTTCGCTAGTTCTAGCGGACATCGGGAGAGGGGAATGATTGAAGGACAGGATAGATTGGGGGGAAGCAGCTGGGGAAATGATCAGACGCAAGTTAACAGGATTGGAAGGAGTGAGACAGTGATCGTGATCGTATGGAGAACTCATCTGACGGCCTTCAATGAAGTAGGTTTTATGACCTGAACATATTTAAGGTGTTTAATATATTCATTTAAGGTAAACATGCTCTCACAACAAAATACACTTACCGAACACTTCATCGCCTTCCTCTAGTACGTATGAGCCGCCAAGGAATACACTAGTTTCCTCTGATATGTGAACCCTCCCAGGTTTGCCCGTCGACTCCATTTTGTTTGCGAATGTGACGTCATTGCTCCATACGTCGAATTTGAACCTGCGGGTGCCGACTATCCCGCACAATACGGTTCCAGTGTGAACGCCCACCCTCATATTTACACCCTCCCCGCGTTCTCTATCGAACTCTTGAATTGCCTCTATCATACCTGAAATGAGAGTTGGTAAGTAGTTTGGCCTAAACCATTGGCCTACTACTGAGCACGGATCTCTCGTCATAACTGAGGAAACCTGCAGCATATTCGACTACACTGCTTCAGTCCGGATTTATACAGGGTTTGGAGGCCAACCCGTGTCAGAAGTCTTTGTGCTCGCCCAAAGGCCTGCGATAGGGAAGCGCTCTTGAATATTTTTCCACTAGAGATCAAGCATCCATTTGCCGACGCTCGCCCACTATTGCTTTTCTATAAGAACGACACAAGCCTGTGGGTTCATTTCTTTTTCTCCCTTTCTTTTATTGGGCCTCACTAAAGGATTTGGTCCACTAGTCATGACTGGAGGAGGCTGGTGGAGAAAGCCTCCTCAGTTATGAGAAAAGACCCCTGTTCAATAGTGGGTATGTTTGGAGCTAAAGGATTTAATGGACTAAATTTACTCACCCAATCCCATCTCAACACAACAGGTGGCATGATCCGGCCTTGGCTGTGGACAGCCAGATACACAATAATAGCAATCACCCAATGTTGAAATTTTCTCGCAACCGTGAATAACACACAATTCATCAAACTTTTCAAATAAATCATTCAATATATTTACAAGCTCTTCAGCACCCTTGTTACTGGACATCCTTGTAAAGCCAACAATATCAGCAAATAGGATACTGACATTATCCATAGAATGCATGTTGAATGGTCTGAACAGAGATTTAATGTCTGATGCTCCAGGGTTAGAAGTTCTAGGATTGAGGGGATCCTGAGTTTTGAAATTTGTGTCCGTTTCCAGAACTTGCTCTTCCATCAAACTACTGGCAATTTTTGGCGGCATTACTGAGTGTATCATTTTCTCTTTCAATTGCTTCTCCATTTCTAGTTGCCTCCTCACCAATAAACTCTGTCCTACTTTCATAAATGTGCCACGCATTCTAACAAAAGTCATCAAATAAATATGGACACCAATGATATGTACACAGACCTGGAGTAGAATCCTTACAAACATTCCAGGATATTGCCATTCTTCTTCAGTTAGATGCAAAATTATATTTAATATTTCAAATACTATTGAATACAGGAGTCCTATGATAACACAAGCAAAAAGTGGCAATGGTGTCAGTGTATACATAATCAGTAAAATTTCAATGCACATAGTAAAATGTCCTGATTGGCTAATATCTGCCGCTTGGGAGAAAGATGCATCCACTTGTGTGGTCAAGGTTACCAGAGACAAACTCAATGTACATAATGCCAGTGCTATAACCAAAGACAGCTTAAAGGTGTACACTTTATATATACTTGTAAAGGTAACAAACAGCATGACACATGTTATTAGAAGAACCCCAGCAAATATTGAACACAGAAATGGCCATTTTACTGTCGTGCCATTCAAGCCAAGGACCACAAAGTAGATGAACCATGATACAGAGAATATCAAAATATACAAAAGTGCAAATCTGAAAAAGATAAAAAAATATAAGATTCTCATAAACCATACAGTGGATTCACATATTTAACAGCTTGTGAAATGGGATAGAATGGATACCAATTTTAAAATTTCCTATAAATCATAAAAAGAAAATCTATAAATATAATAATGACAGCCAAATGACAGAAAGCCCACAGATGAATAATTAAAAAACCACATGAATCAAACATTCATTCATAATTCTTTATCATTCAAGAAAGATTAAAAATTGATTAACATTTTTTTTTAACTGACCTGAATCTTAGTCGTATCTGCCTGAATGAACTGCTCCTGTATTGCCCTTCAAGTATTTCTGAATCAAACCTGGGGTTCCACCAAGTGCCAGGTGCAGCCCTTTCAAAAGCAATAGGAATAGCAAAACCACAGCAGTTGGTGGTGGGATTGTTATGGGCCAAATATGCTTGCACATGTGGTGCCAGTTGGATCTGTGCATCTTCACCTTCTGAACACTCTGCTTCGTGTTTAACATCATACTGTTCAGACCCATTTTGGCAGCTCACACATCCACCTTGGGCACTCATTGCTTATGTTTGTTATTAGTCATTTTTCATTTTATAGCTACCCTTTAGAAAATGGACATTGTTCATCTGTTGAAACACAACAACAATCAAACATATTCATCCTTTCAACAGTTTATAAATGCGTTTAGATATACGCAACTTGTTTATAGTATTTTAAACATTACGCCACATTAATATTATAACTTTACAGTTTAAATATGGAAATATCTTTAAAACAGAACATTCTAATCAGGCGCACATAAAAATATATCAAATCCTAGCCACTCTATCAACTTCAAATCATACCATTTGGCATTCCGTCAGACAAAATCATCCGCAGCTATTCATTTCTAAATTTTGCGAATATGCCAGTATTAAAAACAAAATAAAGTTGAAAATTAAACTAATGATACTTACCATTTTTTAGTTATAGCTTCGTGATATTTATTAATTAGCAACACATTTTTATATTAAAATTCATTGGAAATTATACTTCTTGTTAGTTAGTCAAGGATATAAAAATATTACTGTCGTCTTTAGGCATATTCCGATTAACATACACTATATTTTATTCACGTGCCTATAGTTTAGTGAATTAGTAATCTGCAGTCTTAAATTACCTAATTATAAATCGCTCACTGGCCTATTCTATTCCATAAAATTCGATCATGAATCTCATCCAAATTCAGTCAGACACTAGACTCCGATTATAATACAAAATGAATGACATTACTGACTTGCCAATTTGACATCATTGACAGTATAACAACAACATTAGCCACAGATTAAATATATGTCGTACTTGGACAAAGATAACAATATTATACCTCATTAACATCTGCAGACAAAAGACAACCTAAACCTGAACCAGGGAAACAAGGTTGCCTGATAGGTCTACCTTAGACTATAGGCAAGGTAGAGCAGACTAATTAGTTACTATGTGCATTTTACTCAAATATTGAGAACATTTGATACGAGTGAGAGTTATTTGCTCTCATACCTGCTTCACACTTCATCATTGAGTTAAGGAGATTGAGTTATTTTTAGTTGTAATTTTTCCCATGAAAAATAATATGTAATGTGGTGAAGCAAGTAAGCATACAAGTAGCAAAAACAATTCTGATAGACTTCTCCCCATTTTTTCAAAACCCTTCGTTATATTGGAATGTCTTAATCAGGCCCCTGCTTGAAAAAGTTACCTCCTTAATTAATATCTAAAATCTTTAAATTTCAAAGTCTTTTTATACTCTCTTTCCTTGCATGCATTAAGTATTATTTGAATTAAAGGAGTTTACCTAGATTATTAATTTTATTTCATTTTAATTCACTGCAAACTGAATTAAAATACTTTAATGCTTATTTAACCATAAAAACCAATTACAAACTCTGTTTTTAATAACTAATAAGCAACTATTGGGTATAGTAGCATAGTAATAAAACAAAATTACTTTTGTGTAATAAAAATGTAATATTTTGTTTTCCAATGGTATTAAATATTTATATTAAAATTATTTTATAACACTCAACATTATAAGTAAAATTTTTATAATATCACAACAAGTAAAACAATACAAGGAAGACAAAGTATCTTAACATGTAAAATTCAATATCAAAATACTATATTTATTTTTAAATATTATTTAGATTACTTCATTATTGCTCCTTTCATATTGCTAAGGCACAATGGAAGCACCATATGTAAATTAACTGAGTTAAAGTTATGTGCTTGTATAAGAAAGCAGAGTAATTACTTATCAATATTGAGTCAATATTCATAAAGTTGTACCGAGGACTCATTAGTGAGTATCAATTTTTAGCATCTAGAAACTTCTTTAAGTATTATTGTATCTGATTCTCCATATTTAGTCATTGTACATTCCATCAAGCAGAAAATCCATTCTTTTGTAATGTCTGTTCTTCCAAGCCTCCTGTCCTCTTTTCAAAGCCATATAGCCAACCATAACAAAAATTGGAACAACCAACACAGATATTATAATAGGTGTGATCATACCTGGGTGACCATTAGAACTTGTTTTATGTATCATAACCATACGTTCCTCAGCATCATCTACAGCTGGATCACTATTTAATAAATCTGCCTTTTCAATCAGTGCTGCAGAAAGTATTGGTGGTTTTTTGACAATCGTCGGAGGAGTCGACTGGCTCATATTAATCAACAATTTGGTATCAGGAATTGTAACATTTGCTGTTGTGCTATTATTTATATATGCATTAACATTGCTAATGGGGCTTTTTTCAATACTTACGCTTTCACTCACTTCATTTAAAACCCCTTTCCTTGGCTTTATTTTATTGTTACTGACGTCTACAGGTGATGTCATAAGAAATACTGGATTTTCCTTTGGAAGACTCAATGCAGGCATGTTAGTTATTATTGCTCCTCCTTCGCTGGGAAGCGGCAGTTTAGATTCATTTGTTTGTAGAATTTTACTAGGTACTGGTACCGTTGTGTTAGTTTTAACTATTTTTTCTACTGGGCTTCCATGCGATATTTCAACAATTGCAAAACACAAAATTACAACTTTCAACATTTTTCTATAACTTATAACAAAACATTCAATAAATTATGCATATAAATGAAAGATATCAAAAAACGGATGATAAAAAGCTTTGATAAAACTCTTATATGTTATTCTTTACTGCAGTTTTTGTTCGGTTTATTAAATAAAAATAAATAATAAAATTATCACCGTAAATCGGATTTGTGTCAAATGAAACGTCAAAAAGTGACAGATAACTCGTTTTCAATTGAATTACAGATTAAACAAAAAAAGGACTACTTACTTTCATGGATATTTTAAACTTCCTTTTTAACTTGATTGTACCATACATAATTGTACCATATACAACCAAGAGAAATACCTGCAAAATTTATCTGAATTAAAAAATGTATTTCAGTTGTGGATTCAGATAACTTAGTAAAGAGTTCGACGAAGTTTGTCATTATCTAATTGATAACTAGTTTAAGCTTATCAATGTCAGAGTTGTCATTGGTATTGCAAAATCTGTCAGTTGTTAATTTAATCGTTTTGACAAACATGACTTTCAAATGACATAACAATAATTAGAATAGAAAAGATGTGAATGCGAATTGAAATTATCGTTCCTAAGTGCGCAAAAGTACTTACAAAATGAGGACCCGAAGTAATTCCGGTGTCCGCTTAGATTACTATCAAAGAGTCGTGCACAAATTAATTTTAGATCACCAACAACCCGTCACTGGTTTGTTTCCGGCCAGCCCCCAAAATGATCATGCCTGGATCAGGGATAATTTGTATTGCATATTGGCAGTGTGGGGACTGTCGATGGCATTTAAGAAAATAGCTGATCAAGACGAAGATCGTGCCAAGACGTACGAATTAGAGCAGAGCTGTGTCAAACTCATGAGAGGTAAACATATTCTAGCTATAACATTTTTGTGTATGTATAATGTATAAACATTTATGGGTACATAGATTCCAGTCTTAGGGCGGTTCTCATTATTTTATTAATCTATCTTTAATCATCAATTGCCTAAGAACTCAAATAGTTGCAACAATAAATTAATAATATTTTTACCTAATTACATATAGTTTGGGACAGAAATGGCCCACCCATCCTCTAACACCCTTAATAACAAATCAAATGGTTGTCATACACAATGCAGCATAATGCAATATCAGGTTATTTTCAGGGTTACTGATGGCAATGATGCAACAAAAAGATAAAGTAGAAAAATTCAAGAGTACCCAACACCCTTTAGACTCTTTACATGCTAAATACTCTTCTATCACTGGGCGTAGTATTGTAAAAGACAATGAATGGGGACATCTTCAAATTGATGCCATCTCATTGTACCTACTTATATTAGCTCAAATGACTGCTTCTGGCTTACAGATAGTATTCTCTTTAGATGAAGTAGCATTCATACAAAACCTGGTGTTCTACATAGAATCTGCATACTGTACTCCAGATTATGGAATTTGGGAGAGAGGTGACAAGACCAATCATGGCCTCCCAGAGCTGAATGCCAGCTCCATTGGCATGGCTAAAGCAGCATTAGAAGCAATGAATGAATTAGACCTTTTTGGAGCTCGAGGTGGGCCTTCCAGTGTCATCCATGTTTTGGCTGATGAAGCACAAAAATGCCAAGCAGTACTGCAATCAATGCTTCCTAGAGAATCAAATAGTAAAGAGCTAGATTCAGGTCTTCTATCCATCATAAGTTATCCAGCATTTGCAGTAGATGATCCACAGTTAATAGCTAAAACAAGAGATACAATTGTTTCAAAGTTGCAAGGGAAATATGGATGTAAACGGTTTCTTAGAGATGGTCATAAAACTCCAAGAGAAGATCCGAATAGACTTTACTATGAACCATGGGAGTTGAGGATGTTTGAAAACATTGAATGTGAATGGCCTTTATTCTTTTGTTATCTGATTCTTGATTACTGTTTCCGTGGGGACAAAGCGAATGTGACAGATTATATGCAGAGATTGGAGAAAATTATGCTAAGAAAAGAGGATGGTATGAAATTGGTTCCTGAACTGTATTCTGTTCCTGCTGATAAGGCAGACCAAGAACAGGCTGATCCAGGAAGTCAAGAGAGAATACCTCTAGGACGATGCCCTTTTATTTGGGCCCAGTCACTGTATATACTTGGTAAATTGTTGCAAGAGGTGAGTTAATGGCAAAATTGCCAATAGTATTTTTTTTTAATAGTATCTAGACTACAAAAAATCATATTGCAATAGAAGTTTATTTTTTAATTGATTTGTTGATGGTGCTCAAAATCATTTGGTGCAATGAAATCATTCTTTACTGTAATGTGAATTGGATTTTTTTCAATTAACCTATTCCATTTACATGCTCATAGTTATAATTTATTATGCTAATACAATGAGAACAACTAAATGTAACTCATTCTGAAGCTAAGTCTAGTGATATGATTTATCGTTTTATCTCCCTATTATTCAGATTTATTCAGAGCATTGATATCTATGATAATAACTGTAACATTGGAGGCCCTATTGCCTTGTTGGTAGGGCCTGCACAGGGGACCTGGGTTCCATTCTTGGCCTGGGCAGGCTTTCATGTATTTGACTGATTTGTTCTTATCTTATGTATTCTTTCTTGTTCATACCTCTTGCAACATGGAAGCCTAGTACAAAAGTACTCGGATAAGTGTCTGTAAACGTTTATTTATATAAAATTGGTCCTAACAAATACTTATTTTTTTAATTCAGGGATTCCTGGCTGTAGGAGAATTAGATCCGCTTAATCGCAGGCTATGTTCTGAGAAGAAGCCAGATGTTGTTGTGCAAATAGTTATATTAGCCGAAGACAATGAAATCAGAGATAAACTACTGGAGTATGACCTTCATGTTCAGACCATTAGTGAAGTGGCACCCATAGAAGTCCAACCAGCCAGAGTACTAAGTCATCTCTATACCTATTTAGGTACTTAATTTTTTCTGTTGATACAAGGTCAAAGATGCATGTTATGTCAGGTTGTATGTTTATATGCAGTAATTTATAGTGGTTATAGGTAAAATTAATTATAATAAATAGATGCCTATGAGTGGTAAACATAACATGATTTCAAAAAACTAGCTTGGACTAATATAGTAAGGTTATATTCTAAGGTATTATTCTTTAAAAGTACATGCTATCGTTTATATGCAATATTGAACGCTTTTTGGTAGCACTTAAAAAAAACATCAGATATATCCTACACTTAGCTTGCCACTAATACGTATGGTTATGTCCTGTGCTTTATTATGCTGAAGGTCTACTCTGGTATGATAAGAAACAAATGCTTAGAGGAGCAATTTTTATTTGAAGTCAATAGTAGTACTTTAAATATTTTGTGATTTTGTGAGTGATATTATATTATATTTTTATTTTACAGGCAGAAATAAAAAACTTGGTCTTTCGGGAAGGAAGTCTCGTGATGTTGGTATTCTCAGTACCAGCAAATTGTACTCATTAAATGATCGCATATTTGCATTCACACCTCAGGTAACCAAAATATGACTGTCCAATTTTACAAAATAAAATATTTTTTAAATTATCTGTGTAATGTTGTATCGCGAAATAGTAATTTTAATTTAGTAGTTGTAAATATACTTTCAAAAGTCTTTAGTTTGCATGTCTAAATTTTTTTTTTAATCTTCATTAGAATATTTACAGCTTTTTTTTATTTAATAGTATTCTGATATGAAACGTTTCTACATCGCTTCTGATTATGAACTGATGGTTGATACGTTAAAAGCTGAGATTGCTTTCTTGAAATCTTCGTGGCAAAATCTCCTCGGCAGGCCGCTTATTGTCTTGACTCTCAATAAAATGCAATTAGGTATTGTCTTCTTTTATTATATTGAATGTTTAAATTAATTTGCTGATTCCTTTCTCCCCTGTATGTAAGCAGTTGAATCCGTTTGTGTATACGAGGCTACAGTTGCTATCATGGGAGTACCCAGCTTTTAAACTAGGGGGCAAGCTAGATTATTTTGGTTAAAGCTATGTATATAATGATAGTAGTAGTATGTAAATAATATGTACTTTTTTGACGACTATATTAATAGCAACCGGTGTCCAATAAAGGAAAACGGCCCCCCTACCCCCCTTCTATCTCGATACACCCATGACTGCTATGCAATACCAAAACTATACTAATACTTTATATGTAGAGATGCATGTGCATTATTATGATAATATATATGACAGTATATAATATTATATAATATATACTTCTATTGATTGATATTGTGACTATTTCCTTTTATTACTAACTTTTCTAATATACCTACATGGTAGGCTAATGTATTGACAGTTTTTATGAGGCAGATGATAGTATATTAATATCAGTTTTTAGATATAATACATTTATAAGAAATATGCACCTTTAGTACTTATAAAATTAAATTGTAAGTTTGCTGATTGAATATATTGAGTATCGATATACATATATCGATAAATATTAACGATTCTATGACGGGACTAGTCTTGTCTTCACTGACTTGACTTTGAAAATAATAGTAAATGTTGCCCTAAAATTAATCTCGTAAGTCTAATCTGCCTCATAAACGACCCTTAATTCATGTTGCCCCGCATGTGTCATAGAATTTCGACTACGAAGAGTACTACATGTCTCGCGACCCGGCGCTGCTCGCGAGTACGTTTACAGCAAACGTCGCGTTCCTTGGAATGAGCTGGAAACAAATGCTGGGCCGGCCCACCATCACATTACTTGCCACGCAGTACCTGTTAGGTAATCACTAACATGTTGACGAATATTTTATATGTTAAAGGGTACTCACGATTTGTTCTTATAAGCTATTTCGACACAGTTGCATCTAAATGGGCACATACAAATGTCGTGACATGAGTCAGTCGACGCAACTGAGCCAAAATATCGATGTAGCAATAAATAAATCCTGAGTACTCGTTTACATTTAAAATATTTAGTAACCGCGAAAATATAAAAAAAAAATTACTCAATATTTATATTATACAAGGTGTTGATTTCAATAATCATCTAGGAATTATAAAACTGTTTTCTTGAAAACGCTGAATATCCGGTTGATGCCTCATAATGCAACCGAAAAATCCTTCGTTATTTCTTCTTTTAGTATATGTATAATGGAAACATCTATCTGAAATGACTATTTAATATCTACCTGAAGTAATATACTATTATTAAAAAGAAAATACATTACAATCAAAGTTTGATTGCGTTTTAATATCACTTGCTTTTAGATCGTACTGATGATATTAATTACCGAACTTCGTTAATATAAATCAACACAATGTATTTAGTATACTCCGATTAATGCAGCTTATTTAGTAGTTCTAGTTTATGTTATAATTTCAAAAATTCAAATATTTTCTGTATTTTTATACGTCGTCGAAAAACGTTGCGCGCGAAATGATATCTGTGATAGATTAGAAAAACTTCACATTACCCAAATTCATTACGTCACAATTAATTGAATATTTCAATATAATATTTGAAATGTATAAAACATCCACATTTTCTTAATTTGATTCTTTAAGGTGATAAATGACTTTCACCACAAACCTAATTAAAAACTAATCCGAATACCAACTTTATAATATAATATAATATGAATACCAACTTTATAATAAAATTATTTTCCTGCATTGATACAGCTTGGTAAAATATTCCCTTGGCCTTGAATATCCCTAACTGGGTTGCTACCCTTAAATGCAAATAAAATTGTAATTTTTATTGAATTATATTACTGTAATAAAATATAATGTTTTGCTTGTGTCAATTACATTTTGATGGCATGCTTGCGTATTTTGTACCTGATAAATTATGTGGGAATCCTCTGCTTTTTTATATTTTTTTTACATATTTTAGTTTTTCATCTCTTCCTCATATTTCAGATCAAGGTAAAATTCCCATGGCTATGATAACCACTATGAAGAAGTTGAAATCTGGTTATATTAACGGCACTAGAGTGACTCTTGGGAATCTCGGGGAATTTTTGAGTACATCAGCAATTACCAATTTAAGTTTTCTTGGCAGTCAAGAGGATGGATATCCTGATAGTAAGTATAGTTTATCCTGATAGTAAGTATAGTTTATCCTGATAGTAAGTATAGTTTATCCTGATAGTAAGTATAGTTTATAAGTGCGTAAGTTTATGGATGAATGTGTCCTTTTTTACTATCACTGTTTCGTAGGAGATGCCAGCCTTTCACGAAGTCTTCCCTGGCAGCATAGCTGCCTGTTGGGGAGAGATGGAGTTCTAGTTTATTTTTTGCATCATTCGTTACCTAGCTACGCCACTGATCTATACTATCACAAAATTCAAAGTGAATTTCTTCCGCACATTGAATATTTTTTCAAAATTTTGATGGGGGGCCACTCGAATATTGAGAAAGAGCACGAATTTTTTTTTTGGACTTATTGTCTATCTGTCTGAATGCGCATCACGTGGAAACCCGCGGACAAATTTCGAGGAAACCTTGTAAAGTTATTACTTCTATCTCCGAATAACACTTAGGATACTTTTTATTCCAAAAAATTCCCGGATTTCCTTGGGATACGGGATGAAAATTAGTATGGGATGTTTAGTCCACTGGTAATAAAAATATTATTTGTGTGTAAGCGAAGTTGCGGGTACAGCTAGACCTCAGTAAAACGTCTGTTTCAGAACTAAACCCCCAAGTGCAAAGCTACCTAGAGGAGCATCTGCTGAAGTCGTTCAGTAACAAGCTGAGCGTGTTGACGAGGCCGGCGGGCGCTCGTAACGCGCGCGCGTTACGGCGCCGCATGTCCGTGCGCGGCGCTATCAAGAAGACGCGGTCAATTAATGTTGACTGTGAGTTGGTTCATATCATTATAAAGTGTAGTCCGTTTTTCTCATTTTTATGTTATTGATTTGTGATTTCTATGGTTTTCCAGCGCCAATGTTATAAAACGATGAGATATGTTTAATTTTATTCGTTATTTTTACAAAACTCGAATATTGTGACCTTAACAAGGTGTTACGGTCCAAAATAGGAAATGTAGTAAAGTAATAAACACGTATAAGGTTTTATAAGTGACATTGTCACAATATAAAATAGTGCAGATTGCCAACCCGTGAGGTTGGTAACCTTTTTTTATATGAGGGCCACAAATGTTATAAGGATATTATGGCGGGTCACATTTCATCTGTCTTCGTCGGGAGCATCACAATAATTGCAAGTTAGGTCTTGTAAATAGAGGTTTTGTGGTCACCGCAATGGCATACGGGCCGTATGCAGTCCGCGGCCTGTGTATGGTCGATGCTTGCATGATAATATATTTTATTTATACTAAGATTATGGAGTGTATTTCAGATCACCAGCCTTCCACCTCAAATTAGAAAGAAACATAAAATATGTGGCAGTTATTATTTATTTTTATGCTGTGTCTAATAAGGTCGATTAAGGTCGTCTGTGAAATTGTAATTTGTTATTGTGTACAATAAAGAAAGTTTATTATTTGGCATTCTAGTTAGCTTATGTCTATGAATATATATAGTTTTTTATGTATAAAATACTTAGAAGGTGATAATTTTTTGAACAGCTGAAACACTTGGCATGGAAGGAGAGCACGTGGGCCCGGGCTTATTGGAAAGGAAGAACTCCTGGTTGGAAGTAGACCCGCTAATGGGCCGAGCAGTTTCACCGGATACCAACCGTACTAGAACTATCACAAAGTATGTATTCAGTTATATATATTCAAAAGTACATATCTATTATACTCACATGTTAAGTAAAAACTTTGTGCCCCTTTTAAGAATATTAATTCTGTTGTAATAATATATATTGCGCCTTCTATTATCTGTACCCTGATACTCGTATAATTTACTTAAGGAACTAAGTGTGAACATTTTTCTCTATGCCTCTCTCTTTACTCTGTGGTCATGCTAGTGCGTTAGTGAATTTTTTTATTAAAAATAAAGTTAAAGTTTCTAAAGTTTCTCAACATATTTTATTTGAAAAAAAAATGACAACTTCGATGGAGAAGTATGAACTTTAACACAATTAAAATTTATATGTATAATATTAAATAATGAAACATTGGTTATAGAAAAATCCTCTGTCTTTTTGAGAGTGACTTTAGATAGTAAGCTACAATGGGGCCCGCATATAGCAGCCCTTGCAACTAAACTCAGCAGGGCTGCATAT
>DWJZ01000645.1:0-29663 GCA_018249125.1 Asbolis capucinus
ATATTTGTAATGTAGTTACTTGCAAATTTGCAATATCCTCAAACAACACGTAAGTCAATAGTTATCCAGTGTTTTCATTGTTTCCATACTAAACACCATTTTGACTATAGCTAAGAATCTTTCTGAACTGTATGTGTTTCAACACAAAAAGAAGTATATTTTCTTATCTGTGCATTATTACAGTGCCATCTATCGAAATTATTAAAACACCGAACTACAAAATTAAGTGTTAAGAATCAAGCAGATGGTAATTGTTCATAAAATGTGCTGTCAACTTAAAATAGTTTTATATTAAAGTAATATTAGATAGTAATAACATAATATATATTTTGGTCTTTAATGTATAGCTTTATAATGCACAAATAATATTAGTAATTTGGGAATATTTTGTTTGACTCCAAATTCCCGGAACGTTACCTCGGACAATTCGTGAATATGTGCCTTTCAATCGTCCTGCGTATAATTTGCGTGATGCCCAATTGTGACTTGACGTTTTCCTAACAAAATAGGCAAGTGCCTAAAATTAGGCATTTGTCTAGCAATAGATTCTTTGCCTATAGGTGATTGTCTAGGAATAAACATTTGTCTATTATAGACTTAAAAGAGGCCTTGATTCTAAGAAATTTTGCCTATAATTTGAGTAATAGGGTTTTTTTTAATAGTTGCCTTATTTTCATCACATAGACAAATTTGTTAATATAATCCTTTGAATATCAATAGATTTCTTGCCTATAGGTGATAATTGCCTTAAAATAGATGTCTATCTATAGACAATTATTTGACTAAAACAGACCTTTACTAAACCTTTACTGTTTTTTTCTACAATTCCATGAAAAATTGTACGAAATGCTCAATTATATTATTACCTCCAACTAACATGACAATTATAATGTTTGTAATGAACACCATGTAACATACAAGTCGGCAACGCAACACAAGCTTTCTGTCTCTCATCAACACACACAAACAGAGAGAGAGAGAGATTGTGATATATAGCAACACATTGAGTGCCTTCCTGAATCTTCCAATAATGTGAGGTTTGTGTATCGATGCTCTTGTCAAACATAAAGTTTGGGTGTATTCATTGTAATAGTTGAGAAGAAATGCCTACATGTATTCTCTTCAAGGAGTTTTAAACTGTTTAAGATAGTAATTATTGGTGAGATTCGATATGATATGACTTGATTGATGCATGTTTTCAGTAACCTATCTACATATATGCAATCCCTGGATTAATGAGTGTGTAAAATAAATAAACCCTTGTACACTCATACCTCTCACTAGAGTAACTAGTCGTGTGGCATGCAAAACAAGAATAACATTTTGACCCAAGAATAAACATTCACATATTATATAGATATAGATGACAGACAACAAAAAGGATGTAACTCTTTAGAGCAACTCATAAAGTTGTGCCCTTATACCGGAAATAATTTAGGCTTGGTTCGATCCTTGGCCTTATATGGCATTGACAGATACATGTTTGTTCTCTTGTCATGTGTTAGACATACATTGTCATTAATATTGTAAGGTATGAGTGTATGTTTATGTAAGCATTTCTTTTTCTATTAATAACACTGTATTGAAAGACTGTTTGTGAAATTTTTCTGGTTGTTTATATACTAAGTTGTCATATAAGTTTGCAATTCAATTTAGGATTAATTTACAATAATTTAAGTTGTTCAATTAGAATATAATAACATACATTTAATTTGTTCCATTGCTCATTAAATAATACAATTTCCGATTTATTCATTTTGAGGGTAGGGACATATTTAATAGTATAAACTACCCGCATTTTCAAATTTTCAGTGTGATGACTTCAAAGGTGTGAAAAATTTCAGCAAAGCAATTTTTAAAATTAATATTGAATGCATAATATTAGGTGAATAAGGATGACATAAGAATACCGCTGGCGGTGGGTAAGGTAAATTATGTGTATATAAATATATCTTGCTTAAAACATTTGTTTGTTTTTAACCCTGAAGCAGAGGGGTGGAGTAACTGGAAGTGTCTGTCAGTGGCGCTGTAGTTCCCAAAAGGATGGGCTAAGTTTGATATAGTTTTCTTTGAAAGGTAATTTAAGTGATGGTAGGTAAGGTTGTTGATTTGTTCAGCCATTAGAAAATTATCAGCTCTTTGGTGATACAAGGGTTGTGGGATAAGAGTCTTTTAAGAGTTTTTTCGTGTCAGGGATTCCTTAGAAATTTTGGTAATATTATTTTAAACATTTTCTGTAAATTGTGCAGCTGTCTCGGTAATTATATTATGAAGAATTTTCTATGACACCTGAAATCCAGTTAGTGCAATATTAACAGAGGTCCTTGTAGTCTTGTGGTATTAATTTTGGCTGTAAAACATGTTGGTTGTATAAACAATATGCATGCTAATATAGTTTGATCAGGGATGTAAATTGGCAAAACTTAGTCCAATTATGGCTAGTTGCATATTATTATGGCTGGCCTCAAGTCATTCATGGCCCACACTGAGAAAGGGTCTCACATACTGAGGAAGCCTAGAGCATACTCCACGCTGCTTCAATGTTGGTTTCGAAACAAACATCATGGCGTTTGTGTATGTAAGAAACCTTACTAAGCAATAATAGAATAATTTGCCTTTTTATTGTTGATTTGTTATTTAAAAAGATATATATATATATATTTCTTAATAAATAATTTTCCTTTTTTGTATAATGTAGGACACAAAGAGCATTGAAGTACAATTCAAAATGTATACAACTAGCCTTCTGATGTTAAAGGAAAAATTATGCATTGTTGAAAATGGAAAACTGATAATTTTTGTAAACCAACTTCTTTTACATGTTAATAATTATAGCGTTACTAAAACCCCACCTTGATGGTAATTGGCGATGTCATGGACAGCGCAGCAAGAAAGAAAAATATTGATTTCTCCAACATGAATTGTATACAGGAGAAATATTGGTACAAACAAAGTGTGCTTACATCTCGAAGATACTTGTCTTGAAGATACCTAAATTACGCTCGAAGGGAAACTTCGAAAAACTTATATAGTACCTGTATAGAAAATATATGCACAACATTTAAATGTTTAAAATATAGTTATTATTATTATAAATGGACCCCTCGGAATGATTCGGTAATAATTATGTATTTGTCCTGTTTACCCGCATCTACAAGTTAAAATACAACTGAAAAAAATATTTTTTTTCCATCGAAAATTTAGAAATATATACAAATATAATTTTGTTTTTAATTTTAACTTGTATACCGTATTATTGTCTTATGGTTCAGAAGCATGCATTGACGAAATTTTAAAAGGAGAACAGTACAGTTTCTCCTTATTGTTCTATTATTTTGCAGGTAATATTCCTCACTGCGTCGCTGTCATTGAAGTGTTCATTAATGCCTTGTACTAAGATTGGTTTTGCAATGGCAGTGTATTGCGGACTGTATATATTAATTTAATATAGATTTAATTAGTAATGTATTGTAGTGTAGTTGACTTTGAACGACTGTGTGGCTACTTTTGTTCTGAATTGTGTTAAATTCTCAATTATGTATAAATTATGAAATTTGGTGTTGCAAATATCCAAAATTAGATGAATTTATAAAATTTTATATGGAAATTTGATTAGAATTAAAGTAGCCAAAGTCGGTTTTCTGGTTGAACTGTGGGTATAGTTCAATATGGTGCTAATTGGAGGGAAAATATGCTGATAAAACAATTATTGTTTTAACATAAACGTAGAAAATACGAAATTGAATTAGACCTTAGCACAAAACGCGCACACAGACAGACATACACACCGCGTACGCACGCACACGCAAACATACACAAAGCAACACTTGACATATATCACTTGTAATAAAATGTCTTTAAAGTTAGCGCTATATTGACATACGCCCTTGTTCTCCGGAGCTAGGCAATGTAAAATAGCTAAATACAATAAAGAGTAGATTTTTTAAGACTTGCTACGTTATGTAGAGAATATTTTTAATTTTCGATTATAGTTTAGTGAAGGCAGATCCGTCTGTTGCAAGTTTTGTTAATATTTAACAACAAAAGAACGTGAATGGTAATTTAAATTTAATTTCTGACAATATGGTTTCGATGAATTATGTTAATCTCCAATAAACTGACATTGAATTTCGATTTAAATCTTTTATTTTATGCAGTAATTCTGAGAAGACTGGGTGCCTTAAAACTTACGGACTTCCAAACTACGGATTTCTCATTAAACAACCGAAATATTGATTTTATTTATTTAGTAGACAAATTTTCTTTGATCTTTTTTTACTGTGTAACAATGTAACTAAAAACAAAAAGTATAGATAATAACGAAATAAAACAAAATTGCCTAACATGTGTTGGGTTTAAAAATTGTGGCCTTGGAAGCACGCCTGTAATTTCACACAGAGAAATATGACAAATAGCGCAACAACCTAGCGAGCGTAGGGAATAGATCGAGACCAGCGACCTCTTACCAACAGACATACAGCTGATTGTCAGTGGCTCAGTAATTTGAACCTACTACTTACGAGCAGCGATAGCTTACAGATTGATCGTTGATCTCTAGAACATGAGGTGCTGGGTGCTAATCCTACGTGCACCTCTAATTTACAAAGTTATATGAGTATTATCATTTGCATCGGTGAAAGAAAACATCATCACTCCTGAAAATTCCCAATAAAGTTCTCAAAAGTGTCGGAAGTCAACCAATTCATTCTTGTCCAGCGTGGTGGATTATGGCCTAGACAGTTATGGATTCTAGTTCCATGACATTGCATTATTTATTAAAAGTAGGGATGGGGTAAAGAGAAGGAATTGATAGAATTTAATGACATTTATTTTTCATCCACTATTTCATATATCTATAATTCAGGTAGCGCAACACATTAGAAATTCCTATTTAAATACGATCATACAATTCCAAAGCTATTTACAAATTTTCTGGCACGTCTCAAAATATGTAAGAATAACAAAAAGTAATTATTAATAGAGCTTATTAATCACAACTTAAAGTGATAACTTGAATAGATAACAACAATATTAATATTCTATAGTAAAAGCTGCTTTGAGACTTTACATTATAATCCTATATTATTAGTTTTACAATTCCAAAAGTTAACGATTTAAGCAGGTACAATTCATTCACACTAACAATCGGGAATTTACTACGAACTGTTTCACCTAATGTCAGTGGGTACACAGAAAAAAATATATTATAAACTTCAAATTTTTTTTACTTAAGCACGATGCATTCTTGATCATCAACTACCTCACCGTTGTGCTCCCTAGATCCCAAAAGAACCAATTTTGCATGCCTTCTGGTCTACAATAAGTGCTTCGTTTACACTTAAAATATTTCTTGAATTTTACTTTGTATTAGAGATGCTTTCCATGCAGGCATATAATATTCCAAATTCACGGACCTATATTCTACAGACTTCCTTCTTACGTAGGAGCAAAAGTTTATGGATTAGACAAATTCTTCTTCTCTTTTTTGAGACTTTAAATTAAATGCATCCTTAATTATTTGTAAGAAGAATAACTTATTAAATCTAATAGGCCTCTAATACTTTAAAAAAATACTGTATCAGCTTGTTATATACCTACTCGTACACAACCATTTTACTTTTTAAAAAATTATTATGTTAAATTGATACTATTTAAATTTAAATTCATGGAACCTATGAAAGCGTAATCAGTGTTTATAAAAATAAATTATTTACTTTTAATTATTATTTCAATATGACTATTTTAACAGCAAAATATTTAGAAACTGTTTAACATCCGGAGATGGATATTTGATAAACAAGTGACAAATAAGAAGGATTTTGTACTCTATCAATAAACCTGTTATTTAGTTATATCGGTACCATAACATTAACATCGATAAGTTTTCATAAAATGTAATAAATATATATTTTTTTCTATAATATAATTTTTACTTAAATTAATGTAATGTAATTGTGCCTTAACGCCTTGATTGTTCTTGTACAATAACATCCACCAAGAAAAAAATTTACACGAGAGTTGGACTATAAGGAAATCTTTGCGTTTTTTAAGAATGATTACTAATTAGTCTTAAGTACCGATCGTAACTCGTTCTTAAATTATATCTTTGTGTGTGTTACTCCGAATACACATTTTTTTCTTTGAAAGCCTTTAAAGAGTGCAATGCCTACTTCAAGCTAATACTGATGGCAACTCTCCCCCCCCTATTGTATGACGCAAGCGATGGGGTGTGTCAGAAGGTGGTTGAGGACCACGGGAGTGCCGGCAGCCACCTCCAGCTGCATATCATCCTCATCATCACCCACCTCCAACGTGTCCGATGAGATAGACATCTTCTCTCGTCCTTCCAGCAGCAGGTCTGTGGAGGTGTTGTCTTCTGGAATGGAGTTGCTGAACACCTGGAGAATATCATCATTTATTTTATTTATTTATTACTCACGAAGAATAGTTGCAGAGATGCGTGATTTTATAAAATCGTGCACAAAACGATCTTATCGCTTATCAGCGATCTCCAGAGAACCTTTTGAAAGACGATGAGAAAACTGAAAATTGACTTTGTAGATGTAGGGCGGCCAATACTTGTCAACATATACCTTACAAATGTATAAGTCCGTCACTGGAGCTGATGAATCATAAACGAAACACTAATTTGGAAATGTTGTAGTTCGATGATGGAAAACGACGTGAGGAAACCTGAACAATTAAGAGTTCCCCAGAAAATGCTTTTACCATCTGTAATTGTTAGGAAAATAAACTCCTTCTTTTCATCTTTTTGTTGTGAAAAATAAATGGATCTGGGTTAATAAATGGACCTCATCATCGTAGTCATCCGGGTCAGGCTGGAAGCGGCCTGACTCCAGGTCGCCACCGTAGTTGAGGAACTCGCTGTCGTCGCTGTAGTCGTACTCGCTGTCCTCCTCATCACACTCGAAGTACCGGCTCTGGAAGATTAAACGTTGAGTTGGGGAGAATAGAATAACGCACCATATTTCCAACACTGATTGTACATGGCAAACCAAAATCTTACTCCCCATGTAATCAGAATAATTTCCCTGCATTCTCATTAAAATTAACATAACACTCAAATAACGGTGTTTTACCTAAAAGTCACTTATGTTGCGAAAAGTCGCTAAACATAACATAACAATAATATTATGTTGTAGTATGTTATCCATATATTATATAGCCATGTTTATCCAAATTCCGGCCATTCGATCGCCTCTCTCCTCCTTACAACGTAACGCTTTCTTCGGACCCCCTTCCGCCTTGATCACGGAACCGGTCGGTGTCGGAACGGAACTCGGTCTCGATCGGAATTACCAAGATCTTCTGTATTTCGTTACGAACCTAATATTTAAATAACTCAGTATGAGGTTTTCTAAGGTGTAAGAGCGCGGGATGAAGCTGCAGAGAGTTCGTCCAATATTTATTTCGAACTTTCATATTTAGTCACAGGGCTCTGTGAGTGCCGGACTAACGGACGTTTAATACTCATTTGAGAACGGATATTTTCTCCTGTAGCAATGAAATTAAACTCAAATCATTAATTTCATACTGGCGATACACTTATGGAAGTCAAATATTTTCCAACCCTCTCAGTGTCATAATAAAAAGGAAAAGAATAGGCGGCAATTTTTTTTACAATGGAACTTGAGCAGAACCGGATGCAGATGTGTATTATAAACATGCATTCTTGTCATTAATACATTCACTAACACCACAATCTCTTAAGCCTATTCTCATTTGTCTTTTATATAATAACAGCGGTAGGTAAGTGGTAAAGAACTTTCTTAAATTCTCTGGTATCCACCTGAATATTAACGGTGGCCATAGATCGAACGGACCGGTCTAGTTTATGTCCAACACTCCGTGCCTCAGTGAGCTCCGTGAGCTGCCAATGACTGGTGCATTAAACATAATACTACTAGAGATCTATACAGTTATAACTTACTAATATCAGCGTAACTTCAAGAGTGTGTAGTAATAACTATAAACTTAATTAAAACGCCGTTTAATTATAACTATCATAATGTTACCCTAATAGGTCATGATTGACCTATTAAACACTAGTTATCGGTAAATTACGTAACTACGATAGTGATGTAGGTGACTGTCATTTAAAATATATTGTAGCTATTTTCGAAGTCGTTAATTTATACAAAGCTCATGTTAGTTGGTTTATAAAACTCTAGACTCTACATTAGCTCCTTTACAACATCGTGAAGTAACTTGCACACTTGGCCAGTGTGGCAAACTATGGCCCAGACGCAATCGGCAAGACTTTCATATTGTATCGAATTTACAAAAAGAGCCGTAGGGTACTAAGGAGTTCCTTTGTTGAACCTTTTCGATGATAGATTAAATTCAAATTATTTATTATTGATATATAAAACTTATTACATGATAAAGAATAAATTAAAATATAAAACAATACATTTATGATTAAAGCATTGGTAGATAAAAATATTTTCATAAAACCTACATGAATAAATTAATTAAAAATTATAATTTTCTACGTAATCATAATAAAAAAGTAGGTGTCGTACAATTAAACAGCCGTGTTGAATATAATATTATGTTTTTATATATATAAAAACAAAACATGTATTTAACAATTGTAAAATGTCCTTGTAACACAAGGCAGGTATATCCGGTTCTTAGTACGTACGTAACCTACATTCATTTAATGCGTGCTTCTAGGTTTAATTAGTAATCAACTCGATGTACATTATGCGAAACAGGGCGAAACGGAGTATGTACGTAATATTAGTTCTTTTAAAATATTGATGAGCTAGATAGCCGTTCGGTAACGGAACGTAGAAACGGTACAAAAAATTACGTATAACATATGAATTTCCTTTACTTATTATATTATATTCAAATAATGATAATAAAATTGTAATTATAGTCTGAAATTAAATAATTTAATCCTTACTCTTGTTGATTTCTTAGCGCTTTATTCTATAACAATTGCGTAAAATGAAACGTTTGACACAGCTACCAACCCCCACCAACCTTCAGAGATGTCATTTAACTGTCAAAGTCAGTTTGTCAAAGAAGATTACAAGCTAGAATTGTTAAAATGTTGCTCTTTGCTAATAACATAACATAATCACTTCAAAACAAAGGAAATAACTAGTATGACGCATATTAAATTGAACAAGTGACGATAAAACTGCATCACGTAACAACAGCATGACAAGGATCTAATCCGAAGTGTATAATGGCTACTATTTTGGCTAACGACTCTCCTAGATACAGAAATAGTTTGATTTGTTGTAGCCCGCGCAGTGCAGACGTCGCTTCTAGGACATCCTCGTCGTCTACATCGGGATGTGTGTCCTTGGACGAAAGTTACGACTCGAATTATATTCCCAAGTCGATCGCCAATCGTAAGTTGAAAATACACAGCTCCGCAACTCGAGAAGAGATTGAAAAGGCGATTAACCAGTGTAAGGAACTGGTTTTGAGCAGTCCCCAGTGTTCTGACGAAAGAAAATGGCTCGTGCGCTACTTAGTCGAGCTGCGATTGAGGTTGGAGGACTTGAAAGACAGCGACGGAGTTTTAAGGGTCCGTGTGGCGATCAAAGGCCACCATTTCGAGCAGCAAACGAACCCGGGTAACAGGAAGCAGTATTGCGACCACTGTAGCGGTGTAATATGGAGTATTGTACAGAGTTCTTATATCTGCACGGACTGTGGGTATTTATGTCACTATAAATGCGTCGACGACATCTGCAGGGTGTGCGCGCATGTAGTCATGACGGAGAAAGGTCAGTTTGAAATGAATATTTGTCCAGAGAAAGGGTTAGCAGCCCAAGATTATAAATGTGCAGAATGTCATACAGCGTTAACATTCAAAGATGCATGGAATGAACCACGGCTATGTGACTACACAGGTCTGTATTTCTGTACGACATGCCACTGGAATGATGTATCAGCGATCCCTGCCCGAGTCATACATAACTGGGACTGGGAAAAGAGATACATATCTCGTTTAGCTCATCAAATGCTGACCTTGTCATGGAACCGACCTTATATAGATATTGAGAGTGTTAATTCAAGGTTATTCAACTTTATTGCTGAATTAGAGTGGGTTCATAAGATGAGGAGAGACTTGGAATGGATGCGTAGATATCTATGTGCATGTGCTGAAGGCTCCAGCCTTCTATCTCCCTTGTTTGTACAATTAGGTGATGTGAATAAGAAATATAGTATGGCACATTTACAAGCGATCAATGATGGCAGCTTGGAAACACAGTTGACAGAACTAACGGAAGTCTGCCGAGCGCATATAACAAATTGTGCACTTTGTTCCGGTAAAGGATACCTGTGTGAAGTTTGCGGCAATAACGAGGTATTGTATCCATTTGACAGTGGTGCCATTATGTGTGATAAATGCAATTCTATGTACCATCGAGGGTGCTGGCTGCGTAAAGGGCAGAAATGTTTGAAGTGTGTGCGACTAAATGATAGGAAGAAGATACAGATACCGACAGAAGAAATTGATTCTAATTATCAGTATGACATAGACAAATTTGTAGAAAACAATTCTTAGCGACATAAAACATACTTTCTCACCTTTTTAAAATACTTTGTTTATTCAACTGAGTCTAAACAATGTTGACTTCCCGCCTATGGTGTTTCACTATGGTGGCTTGGTTTTATAATAATAAGATGTACATTTTTTTTATCAGTGACTTATGCCTCGTTTATAGTTTCTAATGCTACAACAATATAAAATGAGGTAGTAATGGACAAGCAAAATATAACAGAAATAATAATATTCCTGTTGCAGTAAACTACTGTTTGAAAAATGATCAATAAAATTGACTACAAAATCGTGAAAGCTCAATAACTAATAACTATAATTTGTTAAAAAAGGATTCTTAACATGAGAACTGATCAAACAATATTTTTCAAAATTAACATCATTTTTTAAATTCATATTTAACATTTCTAATTATGATTTTTCCATTATTTTATAAAGTATATTTGAATATTTTGTTAATACTGCTTTTAGGCAACTACAGTATCTCAGAATTTAATAATTGTATATAAACAACTTTAATAATTGTGAACAGCTAACAGAGAGATGTCATTTTTTACGATACAATAATGTAATTGGACGATACGCTGTAATTTATAATACTTTGTTGAAAGCTTGTAAACCATGTAATATAGTTGAAATATATCATATTCTTTAATGTATATTGTTTTAATTAGTATTATAATTATGGTAGCGTAACTTTGTAGTGGCATAAGAGTTTTTATTGTAAAGTACTATTACGGTCCACTATGACATATTATGATCCAGTATGGTATATTACAGTCTACTATGCGGTTTACATCAAAGTTACTCTACTATATATGTATGTTCTAAATAATAAAATATTCAATAAATTAATATAATATCGGCGCTGACATTGAATCATTTTAAAAGCTTTAAAAGCGCCTTGTTAATAACTTGCCTCATTGTTTAAGCAATGAATTGTAACATTCGCTTTGGGTTGTCAAAAGTAAATTTGAGATTTTATTAACAATGATAAGATATAAATATTTTAGTATTCAAGATTAAAATTGTACTAAAGTTTGTTGTTTTAATTTACTTACCTCGGATTATCTATACGTTCGTAAGTAACTCATAAGGAATTCCAGTTCCAAGTCGAAGTGTTTATGTTGTTTTTTTCGTAAGTGATCGGAAAAGCTAAGTATCTGCGGCCGCAGGCGGTAGGATTGGCAATATCATGACGGTTGAACACAGCCGTCGGACCCAGTTGGTATCGTTAGATATCAATCATTAAGCCATGTCGGAGGCCTAACGGCTTAAAAATCATTTCCTTTTCTCTCCCCGTACTTAGTTATCGTCTCACCATTGTTCTGTCTCCTTTTTTTATATTTAACAAGTTAGCGCTTGACTACGAAACCACCTGATGGTAAGTTCAAAGCCTCGATCACAGGCGCACAGTTGCCAGCCTCTCGGTATTCTACAGGATACATTTTGGAGTGCGCGCAGGAGTTACAGGAAGTCATTCCCCATCCCCGTTCTATCATCAAAGGAGCCGGCGCACGGCGGGTTTCTATCCCTACGTCCTAAACTGTAATTCCTGTGCGCACACTGCAAAGTGTGTCCTGTCTCTGTCCCGAAGCGGTATGTTGTTGCGGTGTCTGGCTGCTGGTTAATTGGTGGCTATTGATTCCAGCGGCTTCAGCGGTGTACCGCTTCGTTTTCATTCCTGTTTCGTTTCGTTCTCTGACCACACGTCTATTACTTCCTGCCTGGACAACGTGACACTCGTGTTGCTAATATCCACAGGCGACGATAATCACTCACCATCAGATGAAGAGCTGCCCACCACGCCACTCGTGGTGGACTCTGCTCTGCCCCTGCGATACGCAGTCTGAAGTTAGTGCCTACATAATATTGTAATATCTTTACTAATTATAAAGCTACTGAGATGTTTTTCTCATAGTTTTCTCAAGTTAACGGGGATGAAACAGCAGGCCTTAACTAGTATTTATACCTGGCAGTCGAGACAGCGGCAGGACTCGCGGTAGGTGCAGGCGGCGAGCGCGCTCTCCAGGTGTTGCAGGTGCGTGTGCTCCAGCCGCGGCTTGCGGCGCGCCAGGGACGACAGGAACGACACCACGGACATACGCTTTGGCTTGTGCTTCGGTGCGTCGCTGGATCCAGGAGAGGAGGAAGAGGGTTAGACAAACAAATTAAGGTAAGTTTGGGGTTAGTTTGCATCGTTATTGGTTCCGGTTATTTCAGCAATGCACTGCTTCCATTGTCGATATATCTTCCCAGCGTCTGCGAGTCTGGCAGTTCCTTCCTGGCAGCGTCAGTAACACCCCAGTCTGCTGTGATCACATACCATCAAGTGACTCATCTGTTCTTTGCCTGCATAACATAAAAAAACATTTCTTTTACGATCCCACAAAATAAAGCAACTGACTTATCATCGATGTTGTTGAGAGCCGCCGGCTTCAACTCCTCCTCGCAGAGCATGGCTTCGCTTTGACGTCTCTTGATCCTCCTCTTCACTCCGATGCCTGGTTCCTGCTTCTCATACGGCACTAGAATAAGGCACAGTTGAAACAAGGCAAGTGGAACGTCCTGTAGTAGTCTACATAATATTTTACTGAGTGGACTGATTTTTTTATATTCGAGAGCTTATGCTTGTTATTTGGTCTCATATACATTTAAGTGACATCTGACGAGCAGTTTTGAAATTATTCTTCCTTTTAATATTTTTGTTTTTCTTTTTTTTTCCGCATAACGTTTGATTGTGTGCATCGACTTTTATGATTCTTTTTTATTTTAAAGGTTGTAATTGTCCCATAATACATGCGGCACACTAAAATTTTGCACTTCTAGCTAATCGAAACTATTTGAATTTCGAGTGTTATATTTGAGTATTATAAAATAAAAAATTGGCGGGAAATCATTTGTCAATTGTTTTTTTATCACACATCAAAGTTCTACGTATGCAAAGAAAGTGGAAATAAGTCGAAAAGATTTTAAAGCGATAATTTTTTATGATTTTAAAAGTTCTCTCTCAGCGCTAGACGTGCAGCTCGTCTTCAAAATGCTTTTGGGAGACTAGCTCCTTGTTTGAGTACCGTGAGGCGATGGTTTGCTGAATTTGAGGGAGGTCGGGTTTCTTTACATGGCGAATTTCGTGAAGGGCGGTCTTCAACTGCTGTCAACGAAAATCTTGCACATTTCAGACAGATATCACGAAATTATACAACCAAATTTCAAGATTAATTATTTATAAATTGAACACTACATATTATCAGTTGTATTTGGTAAATTATATATAACAATATTCTTATAATTATATTCCTTTAGAAGAAGTTTTCTTCTTCTACAGTAATATCAATTGGATGGAACATTTTACATCTGCGTTCACATACCCCTCATCTAGATCAAACTCTTTATGGCAATACATTAGACTAATCGACAGAAACCATGCATGGCTAGTGGGTACTAGCGACTCCTACTTTAGTTAACCGATTGTTAATAAATACAATTTATACAATACATACAATTGAAATGTGTTTTTTAACATGAATAAGTTAGCGCTGGACTAAGATCACATTTAATAGTAAGTGGCGGTGAAGTCTCTGTGTGACTGCCCCTTTAGATAAATACCTTTTCTATTAGCATTCACACAAAATTCTAGTTGAAAAATGTATGAAAATGACATTTAATACCGAAAATTATGACATTTATTTTTCTGATTCGAATTAATATAATTTAAATACCATCACAATAATTATTAAACTGAAAAAAAATACACTTTTATTATTTATTTTTTTCACTTTCCCATGTCCCTGAACCAGCACGGAATCAAACCCATAACACTCAGCGGAAGACTAGTTTCTATAAATAGCTAACTTACAAAAGGTTTAGGCCCAGTAAATTTTCAGAACGTTTCTCTGTACAAAATAAATACAACTCTATAAAATTATAGGCAATATATGCAAATCCCGGCTTCTTATTATTCAATCTAATCACACTAATACAAATATACATTTTTCACATAAAATAATAATACCTATTACAAATTAGTACTTACTATAGACAAGGTAGATAATTATTATTCAATAGTAAATAAATTATCGATAGAAGCAACCTTGGAGGCGCAAAATAAGTTTATGAATCATTATTCTTGAATGATGTCCTACTTTTGAGGCCACGAAAAGAGGTAGATATTACCAATGGTCAGCAACGCGTTGTCACCCTTGAAAGTTTTGTCTATCGGTAGTGGCTATTATTTACCATAAGTTGGCCCAACTGTTCATTTTACGAATAAAATGCAGTCATTAATACCTATTGATATTTTTCACATGAAAAAATCGAGCAAATTTTTCGTGATTTTCGTTATCACTGAGTAGACTGCCAACTTTTTCTCCTACAAAAACTCTCGATTGTAAAAGCCATAACAGGGAAACAGTGTCCACGCTGATGAAAACAATAAGTTATCACGCAATTTGTAAGACAATGTGACCGTTAAATTATAGGTATATCTCATTTTATATTTGTATTATTTTTAACCATCAAAATGGTGCTACAATAAGATTCTTTTTTTATTCAAGATCAAACAGTATAATTTCTCCAAAAACAGTACAATTATTCCTAAGTATTGTACTATACAAGTTGCAGTATAGTTTGTTATCTTGTTACGTAGTTTCATTTAAATCTGGGCTATATCTGGTGAGTATTCTTTATTTCCTATTTGTAATCCCTAAAAATGTGCCTTTAATTAATTAATATCGACTATGTTGATAACATTCTCATTTTATTACCTACTAGTTGCTGTCACATAAAGTCCGTTATTTTTAATTATAAAAAATATAATTTTGTTCAATATACACTGGGAAATTTATTAAATTAATTAACAAGGTGGATGGGGTGCTTTGAAAACTTACTACAACCCTGTGGCAAACGTCATCGCGAAGCAATGGAATTGTTATCGAGCTTCTTAAGGCTGAATCACAGATGTTTTCTTAAGTCGTTAAGTGTCCTCAGAGGTCCAACGGCCAATAAAACCTCCAACACTAAAGTAGCCTACCAAATCCTCTCCTTCTGTACAGTCCTCAAACCATAATCATCACTGTACCACTTACTAAACAAGAGATCAATCAGATCAATGATGTGAGCCACTAATAGATAACCAAATAACAATATCTTCAGCACTTCACTCGAGTGTGTATTAAACATTCAGCTTCAATTGATGATAACCTAAAATCAACAATTCTCAGTCCACATAAGGTTCCATTTTAAGTGCAATATGTCTACTTAATCAATTAAGATGTTATGTTCATTAATAACTGAACAATGCAAACATTAAAACAACATTTTTTTTCCTCAACAGATAATAAAATACGATTACATACCATTTAACAGATTGTTTATAAATAATATTACTGGTATTTTTCAGTGAAGGTTTGTGTTTAAAAATACGGAACTTAATTTTTTTAATAAATGAAAAAGAGTACCGGGAGTTTTTTCCCTTCCAGCCTACACTAGTGTACACAGTCCTAAGTTTGTATTATTTATAAAGCCGATGACAGATATGTATTGTCTATCAAGACTTAGGCTTTATCAAAGAATTCATTTAAATATTATTATTTTTTATATATTGGGACTTTGTTTTGTAAAATTTTGACATTTGTTAAGTGAGCTTTTGGTTCCGAAGACAAAATAAACAATTTTCTTTTCATTTCATTTTAATAGAATGGAACAGGAATATTGAGGTATTTTTTGCATTGAATAAGTCTACTCGACTATGATTTTACCTGATGGTAAGGGCATACATTTCCCACAAATTTCCTTGCATTTCAGCATCAACTAGAACAAATTCTAGGATTTTATAAAAGATCCTTTGCAACATACAAAATACTATAATTATATGGAACCACATAATCAAGATTGAATAAGCATACATCCATAATCATTGCTACTTGTTTCACAGCGCAAAGATAAATCATATGCTCTAATTAAAGGTTATTAGTACTATAACCAAATGATAAATTCTTCATACATACATACATCATACAAACTTGTGTTTATAAGATGTTTAATGATAAAATAGCATGTTAAGACTGTAATTCTCTCCAATTTGCATATTAATTTTTGAAATAAAAAATCAGGCAGTGAAATATTTCCAAATATTTCTCAACTTATTCAAATAACAGTCTAAATATGACACATACCTCAAAAATTTTATACCAATGTATTAAAATATTTAGACAAAAATAATGTGTGTCCATATATTGTGTAGTATTGTAACCTGGATTTATTTATTTACTACTTCATCCATGCCGTTGTATGTTAATTTTATATATACACACGCATAAAATATTACACTAAAACACTATTCTTTAGATCTCCATGTTTTCTACAAATGTAGCAACAAAATATCAATTTATCATGGTGATATGCAGAGTTGTAACAAAAATCACATACCTCTGGAGCCACTGATGAGGAAGGTGGCAATGGTACTTGACCATCTGCAGCAGAGAGTGCCCATGTTGCTACAAATGCCACCACAGCAAGCACAATACTTTGTAACCGCAGCATTTTCAACCTGAAATTTATATTCGAAAATAGTAAGCTTCGGGACGTATAGGATGTTTAAAGAGGCAACCTTATTTTTCTAAAACATTAAGTTCTTTTTAAAATAAAAACAAGGATTGAGATGAGAAAATGGTCTTATATAATTACTGAAACAAGCTAAAAATCTTAATACTGATTCTATTTTAAATTGATTCACTTTGAGTTGATAAAAACCAGATATCATGACATAAAAAATCACTGCAGTATATCTTTCTGATATTATCTTTCTTCTCTTGGTTAGGGTAACAACTAGGTAGTCTTTACAAACAGCATTAAGCTGATGAATCACATAGCAAGCCCAAACTCCACCATCCACCAACCTAATACTCCAATAATATCTTGTAACACTATATCACTACAAATATACACTATATCACTACGAATATCACTATATACATTTAAGTGTTACTATTAATCAAATGTAGCATAGTTAAATTAACACAAAAAGCATGCATGAATGAAGCTCGGATTTTTAATTACAAACTGTTAGTGATTAACAAACATACAACACTAATTAGGAGATCTTTAAGATATTTTTGTAAAGAATGATTATATCCATAAATAAAAACAATATTATCAGTTCTCTGATTCTTAAAATACCATACTCAAAGATGAAAATACTAAGTTAAAAAAAAATAATATGGTTATGTGAAATTGTAAGGTTAAATACCTAATGAGAAATAATAAGCAAATCAAATATTGATAAGTAGCTCTAGTAATTAAATCAATTATTACTGATAGTATCAGGAATTACTGTGCAGCTATCACTGAACTTCAAATTATAATTCGAATAGTTAATTATTATGCTCCCATAATGAACCTATTCTAAGATTGATTTGTCCACCAGATGATAACGCCGAGTTTATCAATCCGTGAAGTTTATATGATTTACTTATAATGGATAGTAAACTGGTAAACTAACAGGCCATGAAACGTCACCGGTAGCTTAGAGAATGGTCACGGTCAACACCAATACAGCTTCTAACCAACACTTACATTTGACACTTCGAATCTTTCAGTTAGTCGACTAATAACCTAAGGATATTGAACACATTACATTAACATTTGGCGATTATCAAAACATGAAATAAAATATCATGTCAGTCTGAAACGTAAGAATACCATAAAACAAATTAGAAAATTACTGACTCAAACGACTCTGCAATCATTGAAAAATGACAAGATTGAGTGACAAATGTTGACAAAACCACTCAAACTTAATGACAGGAAGCATTGACACTTCCACGTTTAGTTGACAATTCAAACATCTTTTAATATAATACATAGATTATAGACGTAGTACACCACAAATATAAACAATAAATTTCTAAATTCTTGATGATGAATTGTTCTTTTGATACAGTTTAATGGAACGAACTTTGACTCTCCTGGGGAGGTTAAATAAAGGTTTAATGTCAAAGTTACGTAATATGTTCAGTTTTCACTGCGCAAGGACAGATAGCATTATAACACTATGTATAGTGGTTGGTCCAATAAACTAGAGGTAAGTCGTACTCGCTAAAATTTGTCTTGCGAGTACGTGTAAATACACGTTCCAAAGAGTACTCTAGGTACTTAATATAGTTCGTTGTATATACTTTGTGTGAGGGTTTTGCTATATACTTTGTAATTAAATCCAGAATTTTTCAATTTTGATTATCTTTGCTTATATTATGATTGATAATAATAATTTTCATCGAATAACATAATGAATATCATTTATAATAAAAATAGATACCTAACATGACTAAGTTCGTGAAATTAATCATAAAGTGTTACTTACACTTAAATTATTTTTAGATTTTTTACAATGTATAATGATGAGTATACTTTGAAGTGAAAGTGATATACATATGTGGCGACATTGCATATCACCTCACATGATAACGTCACGACAAAACCTGAATCGCGCTATCGGAGTTTTCTGAATAGCTAACATATATACAAGTTCCGACTGATAATTGTCGGAGCTCGGCCGCTCCCCAGGCATATCACCTCGCCTGGCAGGAGATCTCCGCTTGGCTAAACATATATACCATTTGCAAGAGTGAAGAGTGAAGAGTGAGACCGATACATTTCAAACTTTAAAATGTAATTTATATAAATAAGAAACAGTTCCGCACTCAACTCTACATATAAAAAGCCTTAAACAGTACGCTGTAAGGTTTATTTTCGTTGCCGAGGCCATGACAAGTGTGTGATAGATATATGATGATATAGAGTTATGACGCGTTCGTTTATACGAGTTTACGCACTCGCACGTTTGCGTTCCATCCATACTTTTTTAGACTCTATAGTTATTGGAGATTTCATACTTTTAGGGACTCCTTACTTATAAAGACTCCGTCCTCCCAAATACTCAATACGCGTTCATTGGCTTAGTAGAGACTAGGCGCCAATACGTTTTGGCAAATAGTCTTAAAACCTGATGCCGTAAATACACCTTACCTCTACAATAAACTGACCGAGGACGTAATGTTGTTCAAAGGAAATATCTATGCAATCTATCAATTTACTCGCTGCCTTCCTTATGTCAATTATCAAGCTAGCATCCATTGTATTGTTTGTTGGCTGTATGGCAAAAGCCCAGTGCCGTCAAATTTTCATTAAAAAAAGTATTGTATTGTAAATTGAACCAAAATTAACAAACATAACCTTTTGTTTCGAAAATGCCTTTAGATTATAGAAGATTCAATGGACCAGAAAATAGTACATCGTACAAATATTATATAAAGAACCAATCGAAAACTGTGGAAGAAGAATATAAGGACCTTTATAATGAAAATGGATTACGAAAAGATGGGCGCGCATTGGATGAAGCGCGAAGTTTGTGTAGGTTTTGTACGTATTATTTAGTTTATTATCAGTATTCTTAATGGAAAACATGTACTAATTATATGCAATTTATTTTTAGTTGGAAGGGCAGAAATGATATCTCAAGCAAAAGGATCTGCTTACATAGAACTGGGCAGAACTAAAGTTGTTTGTTCTGTTTTTGATCCGAGAGAAATACCCCACCAAAACGAGTTCAGGTATAACTTCATTATTATTATTCAGAGACAGGTCGGTTGGTCTAGTGGTTAGTGAACCTGACTGCTGCACCTAAGGTTGTGGAGTCAATTCCCACCCAGATAAAATATTTCTGTAATGCGCGGGAATGTTTGTTGTATGTAAAAATATGTATGTATGTATTAAAAAAAATTATGTGTTTTAAAAAATGTATGTATGTTTATCTGATCACTATAGTAAAAGCAAATGCTTAGTTTGGGGACAGATGACCCCGTGTGAGTTGTCCAAAGGAATTTATTTGTTTAGATTAAGTAATGTGAAAAGACCATAATGATATATTTATGTAACAATACCTCCACAATATTCTCCCTCAGCATTTCTTGTTTTAAATCTTTTTCTAAGTAATGATATATATAAAATAGTATGTGACTAATCAATGTAATATTAATGTAGTATCATTATTTTTTTTGCAATTGAGTGGAAATTGAATTGAATTATTTTATTACATTGTCTTTGTTTTTCAGTGAACTTGGACAACTGTTTGTTGAAGTTAAATTTGCGCCATTTTCGTGTCCCCGCAAACGAAGACCGTATGTGCCAGATGCAGAAGAAAAGGCTTTGTCAGCAGATTTAAAGAAATCTCTAGAGCCAGTTGTGTGCCGACAAATGTTTCCAAATTACCAGGTAAATATAGCTCCAGCTATTTATATAAAAAAATCATTAAAAACATGGCCATATTTTTTTGGCTGTTTGTCATCCATACTTTTCTTATAAAACTATCACATTAGACTTTTAACACACTGATATTTTGGACCATAACCTTTCAATGTCACAGAGTGTGATTTTTGGTAAAATAAAATTTAACTTTTAAAGATATAATTTCAAACAAAAACTGTTTACAAGATCTTGACTAGTTCCTGTAGTTTATACTAATATACTTTCATGGATATTTTTATATTTGTTAACTACTTTTCAGATAGACATATTTGTGTTTATTTTGGAGCATGATGGGTCATGTTTAGCTGCAGCAATCACAGCAGCTGGGTTGGCCTTGGCAGATGCTGTGGTACCTATGTATGATATCATCACAGCTTGTTCAGCTGCAGTCATCGGAGATGATATATTTGTGGACCCAACCGAAGCTGAAGAGAATCTTGCTTTAAAAGAATATGGCGAAGGGACAAATCATGGCACTGTGACATTATCTATACTATATTCCCTCAAACAGATTTCAAACATTCGTTTAACTGGCTCCATAGATATCGCTTGTGTCACAGATGTTATGGATATCTTACAAAAAGAATGTACAAAAATGGTACCAAATATAAAACAAATTCTTGTATCAAATGTTGTCAAGAACCTTGAAATAAAAAAGGTTGCAGATAAAGAAAGCACAAAATGGGAAGAGCTTTTTAATGCAAAGTTAGAGGAGTGGAAAAAAATAATAAATTCTTGATGTTGCATAGCATGTCTTTTATTGAACGATACAGTGACCCAGTACAATCACTGGTTTCATTAAAAATTATATTTATTATAGAAAATTAAATACATAAAGTAAATTTCTACACTTTTGTATGTTACACACATTGGATTATACTTGAAAATAGCTTGGTTTATTCAGAATAAGCTTCCAATATCTTTAATTTCTGATTATTACAAAGTTAATATTATATAATTAAATATTTATGGACAACTTACACACGGCCGTCTGACCCCGAACTTAGCATTTAGCTTTTACTATGGTGATTAGATAACTGATAAACATACATATATACTTCGAAATACATACTTAAATAGATATTTCTAACAGATACACAGAACAAACATTCCTGCCCATAAAAGAAAAGTTTGAACTGGGTGGGAATCAAACCCTCGACCTCCAGTGTAGTAGTCAGGTTCACTAACCAATAGACCAACCGGCCTGTCAAAATATATAATACGTAATAATATATAATATGTTGAATAATATCTATGAATAATATCTTATTAATAAAATCAAATTAATGTCTAGATGCATTCAAATTGATTCATTACAGTTACAAATGCAGAAAAACAGAAAATATCTTAGTCTTCTGGCTTCTCTGGTGGAGGTCCACAGGGTTGTAACATTCTTTCCATCAAGTTGAACTTAACACGTGCCTTCGATTCGTTCTCCACAATAGCAAAATAGCTTAGTAAATCTGGATGACCCATGTAACTGCAGCATGAATCCCTATGCTGGTTTGTCAACCACTCATATTTCGTAGTGTCTGCATGTCCAGTACCAATATACTTGCTTTGTAAATGCTCTAATTGGCTGTGAATATTGTATCTCTCTCCCATTTTATTGTTGATTATATTTCTCGCAAATTCAACACTAATGTGAAACGACTGAATTAACAGTCAAACAATCAATGTCAAAAAGTGTCAAAATATGCTTAAGTTCTGTCCACAGACTATATCCATTCATCGTTTAACATTATTTAATAGATATAATAAACTTCGGTAAAATAAAGGGCTATTTCATTTGCTCTTCTGGTCGCTGTCCATTGGATCAGTAATCTTCTCCAATATGTTTCACCTACAGTAACCGATAACAAAGTATTATTTTTTCTAAACTATCCATATGTACCGAGGTTGTACCATGTGGTACATAGTGAATTGGTAAGTACATATATACTTTTAAAACGTCCCTCCAGTGTCCATATACTGATTTTTTACAATAAATAGAGGTTTTCAAAACTCAAGAACACACTTCACACAAGACTGGGTCCTAAAACGATAATAAGTATTTTAGATAAAGTTATTGTTACCTCTATACGTTAAATCTAATAAAATGTAATCTCAAATAACCTGTCTGTTTTTATAAAGAACCTATAGAGCATAGCATAATACAGAGACGTATTAATATTACGTCTATGGCACTATATATCGAAAAAAGAGACCCTACAACATCATTAAAATTTTGTATGTAAGTACCCTGTACAAAGTTATATAAATCAGTTATTGTCTGTCCAAACGAAATGAATCACCATGTTACTTTTGCGTACTCTGTTTTGGTTACCATAACACTTTCTTGTTTACCTGTTTTGTATATAAGGCGCTTTTTTTGAAAGTATTTGATCAATAATTAATATATATCTTGCTTAAAATTAAACATTTTTTGTCTATTTCAAAATGTTAAAAGATGTTAAGGCTGCGAGGCTTATGGAAAGCGCTACGAAATTGGCGGAATTAAAACAGGAAGAAGCACAACTGCGTAAACAAGCGAGAAAAATATTGAAGCAGAAATTTGACCAGTCGAAGAAACAGACTCATTTGTTTATGCATGAAAAATCTCTGACCGAAATAGTAAGGTTTTTTAAGTTTAAAAATAAATTCAGAATAATATTTAAATTGATAATTGAAGGCCAAATAAAAAAAATGTCTTCTTCAACCGTTGACTTGTTAAGTAGTGCGATTGTAGCCAATGCTTTTATGATGTTTTCTTCTGCTTTTCAATTATTTCATACCTATTATTTTCTTATTCATCTAATTTCAGCCTGAGCCAAGGAATTCAAGTCATATAGTATATGCTTACTATCATAATAATTTCATTTGGAAAATAGAAAATCTAGATTTTTTATATAATCTTACTCATTTACATTTGCAATGGAATAGAATAAATAAAATTGAAGGCCTGGAGAAATTAACAAAGCTTCGAAAACTATATTTGAGTAATAATCGAATAAGTGTTGTCGAAAATTTAGAGAGCCTAAAATACTTGGAAGAGTTACACATAGAAAAACAAAATATTGACATTGCTGATCCTTTATGTTTTGATCCAAGGACAATGATAGCTATTGGAGTAAGTATAAGTCATTGAATCTTTTATTGTCCAGCTGCTTGTGTTGATCGTAAATGATCGTCAAAGTTAAGCAACAGGGGGCGCAAACAGAAAGTGGTTCTCTAACGCAAGATCAATGTGGATAAATTTTATAGTTAATTTTTATTTAATTCTTTCATGAATCATTTATTTGTATTTTTTATTTATTTTGTCTTTAGTAATTATTATAAAGATGTTTATTGGTTTATATATAGGCATCATTACGAGTTCTAGACGTTTCTGAAAATAAAATAATAGATATGTCTTGGGCTAAACCTTTACGAAGATTAGAAGTATTAATTGCCAAGAAAAATAAGATTGAAAATGTTGAGGTAAGTTCCAGGCTATTTAAAATTAAATCATAATTTGCTATCATAAAATGTTCATGCTTTATAATTCTTACAGGATACAGCTGATAATTTATGCACATTACTATGTCTCGTAGACATTAACTTTAATGGCAACCCAATGACCAGGAAACATCGATATAAAGAAACGATTATTGCTAGATGTGCTCAATTACGTTTGTATAATTTTTTTGTATGAAAATTCTTCACTACTTTTTATTTGATAGTTGTATAATTTTTTTACTTATTTGATGTTTAGGCATATTGGATGGTGCCGAAATACACAACACTTCAAAAACATTTCTCCAAAGTTTTGACAAAGCCGTACGGCTTCGTCAACTAAACGAAAAACACAAGTTGAGCTTAACACAGCAAGGGGCTGATGAGTTCTTTGAACTAAATATGCTTCCAGGACCAAGGGTGCAGAGCGCCATGTCCCTATCTGAATTCTCCAATCAAAAACCAAGAAGTAAGATATCTCTCTGTATTAACTTATAACTTCCTTTAAATCTATACTCGTTGCTTATTTGAGCTGGAATTTTTACCATACAAAATTGATAAAATCGAATTCGCACCGAGTATAGATATAAAATGTATATGACTCTTAACAGTCTTGTTGTCTAGATGAATCCAGATCTGAAATAAAAAATTGTTTATACTTTAAGCAATTCACGCACGTGGGCCTACGTATGCATTAGTAAACTAGTATCGGGCTTTATAATGAAAAGTTATAATCCCTAACAACATAGTTTTCTTTTAGCTAGCTATTTTTTTTCTGCATTTTCGGGTAGCCTCAAAGACGTTAAGCTAAGCCTAAGCAATTTTTTTAATTTGCTAGGGCTAATGCCATATTGGATACGTCATTTATTCCATTATGTGCAAATTTGTTAACTATTATTTTAAGGTGATATCTTAGTACTAAAACTGTATTTCAGTGAGTGCTGTTGACGCTTCCTATACATTTATGCCCCGAGCATTTTGGCGGTCCAGACAAATGCCATCTTCGCCGAAGAAAGCTATACCGCCGTTTGAAACACCGCCTGCACCAAAAACCCCGCTTGAAGACAGTTCCTCCCCACCCATTAGAGGAATATTGAAGAAACCGATGCCGATGAAATATATATAATTTTAATTTTATCTTTTATCATGTTTACCATTACGTTATACTATTTACGAAATTTTGTATTCTGTAGGTAATCTTTTATTTATTTTTAGCCTATAGTCTAATATCAAAACTATGATTTATCTGTCATTCGATTGCTTTTTGTCATTAATGTCAGTCCTCATTTGTCATTGCTTATTTGCATTTGAAGTTTAAATTATTTAGGTTTTGTCTTACATTCACGATTTACTTGGCTGAAAAATTGTTAAATTCAGATTTAAAAAATAAAATGTAATTCTTTTACTAAAAATAAATTGCTCCACCTGAGTACTAATATTTTATTCTAATTATCAAAATGTCTTATCTCAATAATAAGATTTTGAAGGCCATCGAAGTGTTGAACGAAGAATCGTCAGGTAATTGTGTTAAATATTTAATATTAGCGATAGTGATAGGCTATAAAACGTATGGTATTTGGTGATTATTTTTATAATAATGTCCTGTAGAATTATTTGATGACTAGGCTTATTGATACCTTTTGATGTGAAGGAAAATTGCATTGTAATCAGATTTTAAATAATCTTTTATAATTCTTATTTGCTTTGATGTAATTTGTGATACATTTCAATCATGTTAACAGCTTTGTATCTTGGTAGTGAATTGGCAGAAGTGAAGTCGTTGGATCCCCTGGAGTTCCACAGGGAGTATGTGTCAAAGAATATCCCAGTTATCATTAGAGGTGGGTGTGCAGATTGGCCGGCGGTGTCTAAATGGAATGCTGATTTCTTGAGGTATATAAGTTGTTATTTTAAACTTGGTTATGACCTATTATGGCTATTATTTACACTATCTATGAGTATTTTCTCATAACTGAAGAGACATAGACAACTCCATCTTGTTGCTTCAATACTTATTGGCAAAGGGCTTAGTGACTAAACTGAGTGTTCTAGTTTTTGTGTCGCCTGATTGTTTCCAATATGGCTTAAAGAATTTAAAAAAAACTAGCCTTATTGCATAATATTTTGATAAAAAGCCTATGTATTACATTTATATAACTCAGGTTAGCGATTAAATCCTCTGCCATTCAGCATTGAAGCTGATTAAATCAATAATGTATTTAAGGTACTAAATTGGGTAAGGATTAATGCTGTATTGTTTAAAATTGCTTCAAAATTAAGCCATTATGTTTCATAAAAGGTAAATGACAAAAAATGCTTTTGTGGGCTATCTATAAGAGATAGATATATACCTTCGTGGAGTTTTCTGTAGACCTTTTTAAGGAGTACAAATACTTAGTACCTTATTTTGATAAATCTCATAGGGTTCAGCTTGTGTTTGCAATGTAAGAGGAAAAAAAAATTATTTATGACATCACATTAGAAACCCCAAAAATTACAGTATTTCTCTATGCTATATTGAATGTTATTACACAAATCAACCTTCCTCTTCAATCCCTCTATCTATTTAAAAATTCATACATAGGCATAAGCATATATAGAAATAGACAGAGAAAGCGACTTTGTTTTATACTATCTAGTGATGACACTTAAAGAAATTCTTTTCCACTTTCTGCTCTAATCTCCAATTAATCGCTAATTATAATATTTACTTGATAGTTATATAATAAATTTAAATTTAGTTTTATTTCAGTGTATTCTTATATTTACAGGGAGAACTATGCAGACAAAAAAGTGACTGTTGCCTTGACCCCAAATGGGTTGGCTGATGGTATTACAACAGATAATGATGGTGTTGAATATTTTGTGATGCCCTTTGAAGTTATCCTGACAATATCTGAATTTTTGGATATGTTGAAAGCTAAACAGTATGTATTGATCATATGAAGTTGTCTTCATGTTGAACTGTTTTAAATATTTTAAATACCATAAGGTCTGTACTGAACTTACCTGCAAAACCACAAGATTGATGTAAGATAGCTTGAGCCAAGATAGACAGATAACAGCTTGCATTTATGTCTTTTACATGTATGAGCAGACAATATTGTAGTAATAACTAAGTACAATGAAATACATATAATTTTCAAATCTATTAACATCTTCTGTCATAGACATAGACATACAACAGAACAACCTGTAAAGTTTACATAAATATACAATATTTTATGTAGATTATTACATATCAAAGAAAATCGCATTACTTACACATTTGGTGCTAGTTTTGTTGCATACAACAGCATTAATCAGCAAATGTTGAGCAAGCAATCACATGTATAATATGATAGACATAGCTATATACTGTGTTAATGTCAAAATCAAATTGTTTATTCATGTTTAACATATTTTCAAGACACTTATAAATGTATTTTCTTCGAATCTACCACCATTTTGGAAAATTGCCTATCATACACATGCATGCTTCCTTCCTGGACTTTTTGTGCTTTATCCATGAAACTAGCATAAATTACTCAGGGAAGACTATGAACTACAATATAACTAAGTTTTTATAACACAATGCTTCATATAAAATTTATAGCTGTTCACTTCACTGGATATATTATGTTGCCTTTAATTTCAGAGACAATGTGATAGCTTACATTCAACGTCAGAACTCAAACTTGACAGAAGACTTTACCGAGCTCTTGGAGGATGTACTGCCAGAGGTACCATTTGCCAGTGCAGCATTTAACAAAAGACCAGACGCAGTTAACTTCTGGATGGGTGACGAAAGAGCTGTTACTTCCAGTAAGTCATTTTTAACAGTCATATTAATTTAATAAGACTTGGCACCCTTCACTTGTTTAAATTATTGGTTAGTATAGATTGAAAACTCTTAAGGAAGGGCTTAAGGTAGTATTAACAACTCTAAGTATTGCAGTCTTTGATCCAGAATATCGTTAGACTTTGGTCTCTGCTCATAATGTGAGGGGTATATCAAAATATATCAGATAATAATTTATATTGAATAATTTCTGCAGCGTACACGATATAAAGTTTTTTTTGTATTCTTTCACAAGTTGTGTTACACTATTTTCACGTGGACCCCTTACATTTTTCTTAATATTTTATAGCCTATTTTTATCAGTGATACTGTAGAAATCTAATAGAAAACGAATTTATCATTTCGGTCCTGTAGTTTCGGAGCATATTGTCCTCAAATAAACTAAAAAAAATCTTTCTGTTTTATAATTATATAGGCAAACAAAGAAATAAACACTTTCCTGTTTTTATAATGTTAGTATGGAAGATTTTTAATATTTTCAGTGCACAAAGATCCATACGAAAATATCTACTGTGTTATTGATGGCTACAAGGAGTTTGTGCTGATACCGCCGACCGACTTGGCGTATGTTCCTTACAAGAGGTATCCGCAGGCTGAGTTTAAAAAGACAAATAATATTTGGGATATTGTCCCCGTACACTCTATGATTAATGATAATAATGATGATGAGAAAATTAGCAAAACCGGCTTGCCTTGGATTTGTATTGGTATGTATTAATTTCCTAATTATGAAATATATATTTTTTTAAACAACAGTTGTACAATAATATATTTTTTTATACATTCTGCCAAACTGTTGGCCAGTTTGTCAGCAGTATGTTACGGTTCTCATTGTCTCATTGTTTCAGATCCTCTCCGCCCTGATTTTTCAAAATATCCAGAGTTTAAAAAGGCGCACAGATACAAAATTCGTCTTAACAAAGGCGATTGTCTATACCTGCCTAGTCTATGGTTCCATCACGTGACCCACAGCCACGGCTGTATAGCGGTTAATTATTGGTACGACATGGAGTTTGATATCAAATATTGTTACTTTAAAATGTTGGAGACACTTTGTGATAAATATTGAATAAAAATAAGTAATATATAAGTAAGTGTCTATAAAATGTTATTTTGTGGAATTAATATTAAATGGTACATTAGTTATCTTCTTTGCTAATGATATATTTAATAAGAATATTTGCTTGTCTGTTATTAACTCACGATCGAACTGTTAATCTGATTGCGAAGCCTTGTCCATTTATTGGTGATATTTGTGGAAAAGTTATTTAAAATTTAATTTGTAGTACCAGTTTGTTTCTAATGTCCATGGGCGGTGGTGACCACTCATCATCAGATGACTTGTCTGTTTGTTTGTTTGCTTTTATCATAAAAAAGTACAAAGAAATATTGTTCTAATGAATTTAAATAAATAAAATAAATAAATAAATATCTTTGGACAATTCACACACGGCCATCTGACCCCAAATTAAGCGTTAGCTTGTGCTATGG
>DWJZ01000646.1:0-29659 GCA_018249125.1 Asbolis capucinus
GGTTGGGGGCAATCCTATCACAAGTAGGACAAGATGGCATGGAGAGGCCTATCTCCTATGCATCTCGCACCTTAAATTCCGCTGAGAAACGGTACGCTCAGATACAGAAGGAAGCGACGGCTATCATCTACGGCGTACGAAGGTTCCACCAATACCTATATGGTCGGTCTGAACCTTTTATTTTGAGAACAGATCATAAGCCTTTATTAACAATTTTCGGTCCACATAAAGGTATACCCGAGATGTCCGCGAACCGATTGCAACGCTACGCCTTATTTCTCAGTAGTTATAACTATACAATAGAATATATCCGTAGTTCAGATAACAGTGCGGACTATCTGTCCCGGGCGAGTTTACCTGTCGTGACCGCAGCGCCGCGGCCGCAGTCGCAAATGACCGCGACGCGTGCGGCTTGCGGCGGGGCCGGGTGTGAGTGCACCGAACAGTGCCGGTGTGACGTTGAATGCGATCAGGCTACTTACGTTTGCTTCGTTGTGGACGGTACCATGCCGATAACATTAAATCAATTGCGCGAAGAAACAAAACGTGATGCCGTTTTACAGCGAGTAATAAATTACATATTAATGGGCTGGCCACGGAAAAGTGATGATGTCCTTATAAAACCTTATCATTTGTGTAAATCACAACTGTCTTACGAGAACGGCTGCGTCATGAGAGGCCACAAAGTTGTTATTCCGGATGGATTACAGAAAATTATTTTGAAAGAACTGCATTCTTCACATTTAGGTATTGTTAAAACCAAAGCTGAAGCGCGTTCTAGGTTTTGGTTTCCAGGTATAGATTAAGCTTTAGAAGAAATGATAGGTTCATGTGAAGTATGCATTCAGCTGCGGCCCTCCCCCCCGCGTGCTCCCCCCGCCAACTGGGAAACACCGCCTCATGCCTTCTGTAGAATACATATCAACTTCTTAGGCCCTATAAGAAATTGTGCTTATTTAGTAATAGTAGATGCACACTCTAAATGGGTCGAGGTTACAATATGAACACTAATACGACATCAGCTGCGGTTATAGGAAAATTATGTGACTTTATGTCTAGATTTGAAGTTACGCAAACTACAGTAAGTGATAACGGCACAGCCTTTACTTCCCACGAATTTGAACAATTTTGCAGCACTAACGGGTGTTCACACCTCACTTCGCCAGTGTACCCCCCGCCTAGCAACGGCCAGGCTGAGAGTTGTGTTAAAATTGTTAAAAGGGGAATAAAGTCTTGCCTTTTGTCGGGTCAGACCGTTAAGGAGCATACATTGAAGTTACTTAAATACCTCATGGATTACAGGAGCTCTGTTCACACTACCACGGGTTGCTCCCCTGCTAAATTGTTTTCGGTCGCAAATTGAGGTCGCGATTAGATTTGATTAGCCCAAAGTCATCGGCACCGTCGTCACCGTCTAACCGACCAATACATCAACACTGTATGCCGTTTAGACATAAAAAGAACAGATTATGTTTCAAGCAAAATGATTATATATTATATAAAAGTTTATTGACAAAAGTAAATTTAAGTGGTGTAAGGGTGTTATTGTAAAAAGAATAGGAAGGGTTTTATATTTAGTTAAAGACATTGTTACATTAGAAAACCTTAAAAGACACATCAATCAGCTGATGTTATATAAAGGGACCGCTAACAATTGCTGGGACAGCATGCATAAATCATGCGCCTCTGGCCGTGCATATACACCTGATTCTTAATCGTTACCGTACACGTCGACCGAAGCAGCGCCCCCGCCGACTCCGCCGCCTCGACAGGCGTCTCCACCACCAATAATGACGCCGGTGGCCCCGACAGCGTCTACTGTTCCTGATTCACCTTCTTCTTCACCTCAACTGCGCAGCCCTCCCTAGGCACGGACGACGGGGTCCAAGAGACTGAGCAGGAGCAAGAGACCCAGGATGTAGAACCATTGGGAGCACGCCAAACTTTTAGGGAAGCGTCCCGTAAACTTTTCTCGGGGCACTTTTAGTATATGTAAATAGTTTTGGTATACTAGGGAGAGGAGTGTTATGTATCTGTAGAACTGTATCCATGTGTGTGTGTGCCTGGCGATGTCGCCATCTTAATATTTTATTAAACAGTGCGTTCGTAACTAGCCTGCGTTTTACTTGTCTCCTGTGCAAATATTCATCAATAATAAAAGAAATAAAATATAACAGCACTTACCATTTAATAATAACTTGCATTATATAAATTCAAATACGAACCACAATAATGTAATGTCGTAAGGCCGCCGTAAGCAGCGCGCCGCGATCTATCGTGGCAGGTAAATTATCCCACCGTCTACACGGCACACGTATAGCTGCGCATACGTCGATTATTTTATAACTTACTTACGGCCGCCCCGACACCCGGTGGTCGTACGCTATCACCTCGAACGCACGTCGCTTTGTGCTACGCTCCGCTTACTTATTTACGCGCTTACATTCCTTAAAGACAGAATCTGTATGATCTCGTATTCTTCTTTTTTTTTCTGTCTTCGTGCTGTCTTCTTCTGTAACTATATACTGTCCGCATCTGTGCTACTGTCCAATAAAAACTGTTGGTGTTTAGCGATATTGACTTTTATTGTTCCGTGTATTTAAAGACCACGACAACTGCACAACTGCTACAAGAGCTTGAAAATGGTTTGACGAAAAACAGACCGAATGCATAAGACGCGGAGAAACATTTGATGAACCTGTGCACATATAGATGTACATATATGTATCCGATGTTATTTTAATTTATAATGTTGTAGAACGCCAACGTACAGAGGGGCCATCGTTGACTTTTGTGTCGAGGGCTTACTCCCCGTTTTTCTCTTACTTAAAACCCCTAGAATATCTTTTCTGTTATCGTTCACGCCAAACACTAATTTAAATAAGTATAGGAATGAAGTTTATTGCGGAATAACGCCATATTTTTCTGCACCAAATGTAATTCCCATACATCTCATAGTGTTCGGAGTGGACGCTAACAGAGCCGCAGCCGCCGCAGCCGCCACAGCTGCTGCCAGACATCACGATGACAGCCGGTGACGGTGGCGACTCTCATCGACACGATAACCAAGTCAGGACACAATCAAATTATAATAAAAAACCATTCATAATGACATTCGTTAATATTTTATTCCCAAAATAAAAACATTCATGAAACGACAATAGACACAGTATGTAACAGTAAGTGAAATATAACAAAATATACTGCTTCAACAATTCATTAACATTCACTTATTTGTCAGAGTACATTTTTCCGAATTATTATTTTTTCTAAATATATTTTGAACGAAAAGGAATTAAAAAAATATGTATATAAAAAAATAACTGAAAACAAAAATAGTTTTGATAAATGCAAAGTTTCTAAAATACTTGGTATAAAAAAAATAAGTTTGTATTAAATAATATAGCAAACTTTTTTTATTATTATGGCATTTCGATCAATATTTTGTTACAGTACACGTGAATGAGACTTGCAAAGCGCACAATAAATTAAAACATGAAACACTACAAATGTTCGTATGATTACATCGGCACTATAACTATTATTATTTGTGATCCAACGGAAATAAAAAAAGACTAAATGTTAGCGCCGATTCAATAACAAAAAAGCCGTTTACAAATTAGCAAAGCCATTTCTGTAATTGGCCGGTATAATATTATATTCAAAGATTTAAAAAAAACATCGTTAATTTCAAAATAAAGTGTAGGTTACTTTTCACATTTGCAACGGTTCCTCATTCCGATGATTGATCGAATTTTTGGTATCAAATAGGCCCAAGACCAGCAGTGGGCCGCGCACATTTCTAACATCGTTAATACGAAAGTCACGTTCTGTGTCTTGTAATAGGAACAAGATTTGTACTAAAAAAAATATTATTACTTCTATCACACAGTATAATTAAAATGTCTGTATTCAATACAGACATATTTATTAATTACATTTGATATGTATTGTTTTAAGCAGCACCACAGAATAGAACAATAGAAGTTTAGCACTTGTTGACAGTAATTGGTCTGACTGGCCCGTTGGCTTCACTGCGCCTTCATATAAAACACTACTGTAACCCCATTCACCGTTGGCTCGAAGCAACTGCCTGCAAGCGAGTGTCAACGTAGGAAGTTGATGCATCTTTTTGAAGGGAAATGATTGAGAAATTATAAGTAATATGTATTTGTAAATATTACAAGTTCTAACCTGTCCGGCCGGATGCCCTCATAAAACCATTATTTTGATTCAATCGAAACAAATTGTGAAGTGACAATTTCAAATAGAAACGGGTACCCACGATTTGCGTATTGATACCCTTATATTTTGACCTATACTCGGTGAAAAAAAGATCTTGTAACATGAGTCTGTCACGGCATGAGTGTATGAATGATTTTGGGTGTTTCATTGCTTGACTCATATAAAATTATATCAGTTGGTAAAAACCCTACCATTTTTATGGTTTGTTTACATTTGCTCCGGATCGAACATTTACCAGATCTAATGATTAAATAAATAAGAGAACATGGCACAAGTTGTGTATAAAGAAAAAGGACACTAAAAATGTTTCGTGGATATCGTCGATGCTCAGCCTTCAAGAAGTGCCCACCATTTTAGACTGGCAGCTGCCCGCATTCGGCGCGGTAACGACCATCGATACATTACTCATGAGTACTATCGAAAAATACCAAATTTTTATTAAGTAAATTTTGATTAAGTACCCTGAGGCATTGGTGGCGTAGCTAGGGTATCGTATCAATATCACAAACATTTTAATGAAAACAACTATTGTATCGCGATTTTCTTTACATGGAATTAAATGGATATTCACATTTTCGCTTATAAATGTTAGTTATAAAACACAGAGATTGTTAGGTATTCCGATACTAGTTAGTCTATATATTTATTGATACAATAAACGCTTGTGGGCAGAGTCGACGTCATTTTAGGTGGATATAGCTAAATATCCAGACCTCGTGAGCTTATTACATATCCTCTCTTCTCTTGTCAATGCAAGGATCATGACTGCGGCGGGTGACATGACACGTCCTACCTAACAACGACGCACGCTCAGACAGAGATAGCTGTATACAGAATTAAACTCTGATAAAATATTTTACGAAAACATAGACTGTTAGATAGATATAATCCTAATGGCACTTGCTTACATCAAGTAGAGGGCCGGGCTGGCGGCGGTCTCCGGTGCCCGCTGATATGCTCACGTAGACACATCATCGTAATATCACATTATATACTTTCAATGCATAATTTTTCTAATATTAAATAAATAATATCCCTTTAATGCTATACTAAATCCCTACCAGTCTGGTTAAGTCTTCTTTTTTTCCATTTTCTGATATTCTTCAATTAGCGTCTCGTCCTCTAGAAATGGAAATGAATCTGAAAAAAAACGAATTATTCTTTAATTGTAAGAATTATACATTAACATTTAAATATTAATTATATACGCAATTAAGCAGCTTCGAGGAGGTCTAGAGCATACCCTACCACGGTGCTCCAGTGCGGATTTTAAAAGTTAGTCTTCCTTACACATTTTACAACGTCAATTAAGTGTATAAAATTGATAAAGTACCAAACCGGGTAGTCACTGACTCTGCGCTACCTACACTAATGGCGTCGCCTGATCATGGAATTGCCCATTTCATGAAATGTTTGAGCATATATATAATTTCCGGGTTTTCTTGGGACAACTTTGTATGGAAATTTTCTTAAACGTCAACCGATTTGCTTGAAATTTTCAATAAAAGTTCCTTATATTAATGAAATACAAGTGTCTCAACTTTCTGATACTTTATAATGAAAAAAAACAGGAAAACTAATGTGAATATTTTGAAAATTTCGATACAAGCTTTCCTGGGTGATCCGTGTATATGTTTAGCTTGAATTTGTAATTTACGTATCCTTAATATGATATCTTCAATCTTCATCTACAAAGAATTCGAAACGAGGATGAAAGTTTGTACTAAAATACCTCCTTATACATGTAATAATACATGAAATTAATTTAAATCTCGAAAAATACTTAACATTGGCATACTTTTTATCTCTAACTACACCGGGGTTCCCTGGGGATACGGGGTAAAAGGTTGTATGTGAGTTTTTGGTCCACTGGTAATAGACAAAAACAATTTGTCGGTAAGTGAAGCTGCGGGCACAGCTAGTATACATTAAATAAAGGCTTCCTCGGGATTCGTCCGCGTATATCGCGTCAGGGAGCCTATTATATGACAATTATTATTTATTCAGATCCTGAGGAATGTTCAAATATTAAAATATCGCAGTACAATATCAGATGATACGAACAATAAACGACGGACAGCGTCACATATATAACAACACCGACCTTCCCTCTCCAGCTTCACCTTGCTCGACGGCTTCAGCTCTCCTGGTTTCACATCTACGATGCCCAATTTGTTCTGGAATCAATGCAACGTCTATTCAAAAATATATTACACAGTATTTCCTGGTTGCTATTTGTGTCAACCACCGAACTTAATTGTGAGGCAAATTAAATAAAAAACACACGCCACATTTTTGTGGACTAAATGTCATCCGTACACTTTGAAGTAAGGTTCGGTGTTGACGGCAACATTAGAGAAGTGAGTCAAGGAGGGCGGTTCCTTTCGCTCGACTGGTCTCCTACCTTGACCAACTGCGGCAGTCCGTCCTGCAGGTGGTACCAGCTCAAGATGAACACCAGCGACACGAAAAACAGATTTGTACTGATACCTGCAAAATATATTAACAATTTGTTTAATCTGTATGTTTGACTTCCCACAATATTGAACATTAGAAGCATTATCGTAAGTGACGTAACAAGAAACGTTAGTCGTCCAAAGGGCTTGTAAAATAATTGAAATTGTTATGTTGAAAATTAAAGGGTTCAATTAGCATTTGAAACAGGTAGCTAACAATTTGAGCAATATTATATCTAAATATTCTAAACTCAAAGGTGACCGACTGACTGGCAGTGATCTATCAACGCACAGCTCAAACCACTGCAGGTAGATGTTGTAATGTGGGCATCCGCTAAGAAAGGATTTCGATAAATTCAACCCCTAAGGGGATAAAATAGGGGATGAAAGTTTGTATAAATCGTCAAAGATTTTCGACTGATTGAACTGAAATTAAAGATTGGAGCTACTATGATGAAGACGTCCGCTTAAATAGAATTTTAATGAATTTAACCCCCATGGGGGTAAAAATAAGGGATGATGGAGGATGTAAATGTAATGAACGTATGTATGTAAATGTTTGAACTAGCAGTACCTAATGGAACGAATAAATTAAAACGAACAAAATAATTTTAGTTCTAAATGTTGACAATAGATGGCGTTTGTAATATTTTAAAACGCACTATTGTTGTTTTCACTGAGTATACCCGATTTATGTAGTTCGATGATGAGCGGCGGCCGTATTAGTAAGGTGTTCGAAAAGTTTTAATTTGTAGTCATAATCGTAGTCAAATTAAGTTTTCGACGTCGAAGATGGAACTGTATACGTAAGTGAGCTTTTAATCTTGCACAACCACGTGGAAAATAGGAGTAGGTAAGGGGAAGATCCTGACTGGTCATCGTCATCGACGATGTTCCGTGGCGCCACTCTAATACACAATCCAGGGACATCCCTTATTTGACACTTAACATTTACACAGAATTGTTAGTCATTCTTTGTGAGTATATTTTGTCTATACTAATATTATAAAGAGGTAACATTTGTTTGCAAGTTTGTATGTAGGGAGTAATCTCCGGAAGTACTGAACCAATTTAAAAAATTGTTTCACTGGTCGAAAGCTACATTACTCGTGAGTGCCATAGGCTATATATGTATTTTAAAGATATAATGGATATTAGCCGAACTATCTAAATTTTTGTCTAGCGAGGCGGAAAAAATAGCTCTTACAACAAAGTTATTTGCATGCGCTGCTTTAACAATTGTAACAAGTATGATAGCCTGATCCGCTTGGAATAGTTCTACAAAAAATTGGGCGACACCATCTTTTATATTTTTGCAGATATACAACGTAGTAGCTTTTATGTGTTAAAAAAGTATTTTTCGACGTACTTACCTTTGGACGATTTTTTAAATATATTAAATTAAACCTTATCGAAAAAAATATTATGATCACAAGAATATCACAGAGATACAATTTGCCCAGAACAGTATGTCAATTGGTTAAATAGTTTCGAAGATAATATAAAATTACTAAATCGCAAAAAGCCGCCGTCCATTCACGAACTGCATTAGAACATGCTTTGTACGTACGTTTTATCCATTTACCCATAGATGGCGTTGGGCAATCATTTTTCTAAATCATGGTGTTAAGATTTTCCGTCGATGACCCTCTCCAGTTATTATTTAATTGGTCGTTATTGACAGACGGTCGTTCGTGTTATCGGTAGAGATTCAGACCTCAGACCCCGCCCCATACGTGCCGGAGTCCCCAGGTGGGCTGCCTCTCGCCAGTGCTGTACTCGCTGTATACAAACGACATCCCGACAAGAGAGGGCCACCTGCAGGGTGAGTGGGAGAAGGATGCAGAGCTCGCGCCGTTCGCCAATGACAGTGCATACTTTCTATCATCCCGTAAAGCTGAGCTAGCCGCTGCGCGCATGCTGCGCTTGCTGGACTTGCTGCCAGATTGGTTGGACAAATGGCGGATATTCGTCAAAGTCGGTAAGACGGTTCCTACTTTGTTCACTAAGTTCGCTACGGTTCGGAGGTATCGGAGGTTCCGTGGCAATATACTGTCAAGTATCTGGGATGTATCATCGACTGCACGGTGCGGATGAGCCAGCATTGTAACCACTTGGTTACGCTGGCAAAATCCGCTCGCGTTGTACTCCGACCGTTGTTTACATCTCGGCTACCAATTTCCACAAAACAGCTGCTATATTACATGTACGTTCGATCACGTTTTACCATGCGGCGCCGGCATGGTTCGCTTTGGCTAGCAAGTGGCAGCGAAAGCGGCTGCAGCAGCAACAGAACCCTATAGAACCAGAAGCTCGGGTAATAAGGTAATCCTTGAGACCCGCAATACCCCCCGCACACGGATCTATTTAGATAGTAGATGATCCGAACGGGCAGAAGACCAGTGTAATTAATTCGTCGTCAGGCAGGTTAGTTTTACGAAATTGGTTGGCCGGATGCTGTTGGCCGTTAAAATTGTTTTGGTTGGTGTATAGTACATACTATACCTAAATATTTCGAGCGGATTATGTTTGACGATTTTGGCTGTTCTTCTCTTGGCATATTTTGGATTGCATTTGCTTTGTTTTGGTTTAGTAGTTTTGGTTATAGACTCTGCATTGTATTTTGCATTTGTTTTGTTTTCGTTTCGTTTAAGTATAGGTTTTGTCGGTTCGACTTTTTTAAAATGGCTTAAGAATAAAATCTGAAGAGAAGTTGAAGAATGTACTGTCCTTCCTAGTGTTGGTGACGGTGCATGTTTGTTTCGTGCTGTCTCTTATTTAATGCACCGAACACAAGATAGAGCGATGGAAGTGCGTTCAGACGTTGTCAGATATATGGTTAATGACTGGAGCAAGTTTTCAATTATGACCCACGACAGGAAAGGTAATAGTAAGTTAACACCTGTCGAATGTTTTGTTGATACGATGGAATATGCTACTTATGGCGGACTTGGTGAGTTAACAGCATCAGGATTAATATTCCCATTTAAGTTTGAAGTTTATAAAAACGGTCTCGTATATACGGAATCTCGTTCTAACGGCGATTACGATTCGAAATAACGATGGCTCATAAAGGTTATATTGAAGCCTTAAACAGATCACTAAAGGATATAAGGGGTAATATAAAATTTATGCGTAACAATTTTGGTGGCCGGGGACTTTCGGCAGACTCTACCAGTGGTGCCAAAATGAAGCAGAGCTGACGAAGTAAACTCGTGCATTAAGAAATCTAATTTGTGGCCCCAGGTTAATATTCTTCAGCTCCCTAAAAATATAAGAGCACATTTGGGCGGGGATGAGTCTGCTGGTAGATTTTCAGATCTCCTTCTTAAAATCGGTAATGGTGATTTTCCATCGTTTGATGTAATGATAAGCATCCCGGAAGATTTGTGCACAGTTGTAACTACGGTTCAAGAATTACTGTCTAACGTTTATCCAGACATTACTCATATACATGAGAAGCCTATTGAATGATTATGTGAGCGTGCCATACTAACTCCAAAGACCGATCAAGCTGCAACTATCAACGATATCCTGCTCATGTCGTTTGAGGGCGAAGAAAAGGTCTATACTTCGATTGATACTGTGGTTAATACAGATGACGCTACTAATTATCCAGTAGAATTTTTAAATTCATTGAAACTGCCAGGTTTGCCTAATCATAAGATGGTTATGAGTGTGGGCATTCCCATTATGTTGTCGTGAAATTTAAAACCACCAACATTTTGTAACGGTATGAGACTGCAAGTGTAAGCATTACATCGCAATATGGTGGAAGCCACTATATTAACCGGGTGTGCGAAAAGGAAACTGTATTTATACACGAATCCCATTAATACCGAATGATATCCCGTTTGAATTTAAGCTATTACAATTTCCACTAAAAGCCTGCTTTGCCATGACAATAAATAAGTCTCAGGGGCAAACTCTCAAATTTGCGGGTATTGACTTGAGGAACATTGCCTCTCTCATGGACAGTTTTATGTTGCTTGCTCAGGAGTAAGTTCACCCAATAGCTTGATAGTTTTAGCGCCTAATGACAGATTAGTTAACAATTGTGTGTACAAAGAAGTTTTATACGCCCTAATTTTTTAAAACACGCTAAACAAAAGTAATTGATTGCAACAACTATTAAGCCATATTACAATTGGTCTCAAAAATTTCTTGGGAAAATACTCTTCGTGAAAAAATTGCAACGAGTTTTGGACGTACAATGCGGTGGCGGTGATAGTGTGATGAGGCCCGGCGCAGGCCCGCGTGACCTCGTGCTCACTCGGCAAGCTCGTGAGTTTTTCAGATTCACCTGTTTATGTATATTGTTTAGGTGAAATTAATTAACATGTGGTATGCTAGTTTTAAATTTAATAAGTTTGTAGATGTAGTAGCATGAACGAAGTGTGTAATCTGACCGACAAGGGTGGATATCTTGGGCCAGTGGAACATGTAGTAGCGCAGGCCGGTGAAATGCGCCTCCAGCAGCAGGCGGCTCGCGGCCACCTGTGCGAACCGCGACTGCACCTCCACGTACGCGTCCGTCACCGGCAGCTCCTGACACACACACACACACACACACACATCATTAACAAACTTCCAAACAAGGAGAAGGTTCTCAATTCTACTGTGCTTTATTATGTTCGTTACCTAATAACTTTTTAATAATCTTTCAGAGTCATAAGGAATCGGTCCAGAACCGAATTAGAGGTTTAATAAATAATACGATCTATAGTCAGACGATACTAACCGCGTTAGTGCCTACAGTTGACCTATAAAGTTAAAACAACACGTTATCTACGTTGTATAGTAGACTGAATGGAAGAACGAACCTGATCATCTTCAAAGTCACTGAACAGTTCCACGTGAAGAGTCTGTTTCTCCTCTTCGAAGCCTGATAGCAGCAACGGAGACATCACTAGAGTTCGTATCACTTGATGGAGGACGGACCTGCAGTAACATCAAATTATCTGATAAACGAGCAGTGATCATCGAATCGAGTGCTACTAACTTTCGCTTAGCCGGCGCCTCGGAGCGCTGCCAGCCGTATAACTTATCATATAAAACTTGATGTGAACATTAATTAATTCTCTATGATTATTACATAATAGACAAACCTGTGTCGCAGTATGGCGGACCGACACGACGCCGACACCAACACCCCGCCCTTGGCTCGCATCTGAGCGCACACCATGAACATACCTGGCGTTCAAATACATTGCTCTCACTCTCCACTATTTCAGTTACTTGTACTAGGAAATATACTATAACTGTATTACTAAAATACCTAATAATAAATAAAGGAAACAAATGTAACATGTCAACTGAGCGATAGCTTAGAGCGAAAATTATAAACTTCATATGTAGATAGATAGTTTGTTTTTCGGCATTCAATAGCCTTCCCAAACACTTTCAACTTTCATTTGGCATGAACGATTAGAAAAAAAGTGTCGTGGGGCCGGCTCGTCGTCTTTATTACATAGTAAAAATTACCCTCGCTTTGCTTCGGAAGAAGATACGATAACAACTATCAATAATCCTTCTCGTCATATAAGCTACAAACATTTACAATTGTGTATAAGTGGTCCAGTGGTTTCAAAGTAGCCATACTAATTTTAACCTATTATCCCACGGGAATAAATCAGTTTTCTAGGACAAAAAGTGCCCTATATCCGTTGTCCTTACACAGGCTACAAACATACTAAATATCATCTTAATTGCTCCATTGGTTTCAGAATTGCCATACTAATATAAACTTGTTATTCTGCGGGAACCAAGCCATTTCCTGGGATATATTCTGTCCTATAATCATTCTCGACTATGGCAAGGTCCAGTGGTTTTTGGATGAAGCTCGAACAGACAGACAGACGGTATAATACAAAAAAAAATATTGTAGCTCTCAAAATCGATGACAAAGCATCAAATTAAAAAAAAAACACTTAATGTACAGAATTGACCGTGTTACAGTTTTATTATTGCTATAGATATCAACGGATGAAACATATTTCTTTATGAGAAAACCTTAATCTTACCATCTACTACTGTTGTTTCTTTAAAGGTTTGGTCAAAGTGAGAATAACGGACTATAATTAATTAGTTACATACTCAAATCGGCCATCGGTATATTGAACCTGAAAGTAGTAAGTGTACCTAAATCCTTGTTGACTTGCGACTCGGGCATGTCAAGCGCGAGCCGCACGCGATACGGCTGCGAGGCCATCAGCACGCTACTGCGACGGGTCAGCTGGACGTGCGCGGAGGGAAACGAACATACGCCCATGTTTTCTTCACACGACCTCAAAATAACCAATTACACAGTAATATACAAAAAGAACAGAATAAACAGTGTTTCGTCATTTTACATTTATAAAATATTAATAAATATCAGATTTTTATATTGTGTGATTCCCCCTCCATACGTAAATGTGTATGTATATTGTATTGTATGTGTAGCCAGCGTGCCGGACAGTGATCCCCTCACATAATGAGCGGAGACCAGTGGATCAGACCAGTAGTGGTACAGTCCATCATTTGTGATGATGACGAATGATGATACTGCATATCTTATTAATAACATCATTAATGATTAGACCCAGTATGATTATGAAGTTTGAGTAATAATTGAAGTATTTAACATTCATCCATCTTGTAATTATAATATAAACAACCGGTATATATGTATAATGTATACTAAACATTATTAAAGTTTACATTCAGTTAATGTTGATTTTAAAACTTTTTAATTTTATTCTTTATTGACCTAATAATATTTCCCATTGTACTCTGACATTGAAACAGCGAATTAAAACTTTTACTAATTGAATCAATTCATCAACGGACATTCACCATTTCCCAACAACTATGTTATCTTGCGGGTGTCAATTGTTAGTTTTGACCATATCACAATATTTCCACCTCATTCTTCATACCTTCGCACCTAGACAGCATTGTTTGTAGTAAATAAATGACTAAAGTTTTCATTTATACGCCTACGAAAGACGATTTTATATCAGTGCACCTTCCATGTTAAAAACTGACAATACTATCATAGATTTAGATTTGATCTTTGCTTTAATGCTGTAGTTTATATTAAAACCTTTACATGAGATAGGAATGTTGTAGGCACAACCTTTATCATATCATAACTTTCAAAATAGATTATATTGCACACATTCAATGCATGACATTTTTGCCCTTTGACTAATATTGATAAGTGATGAACAGTTATAGATAACAGTTGCATGAGTTACTACAGCCCAGAAATGATCCAGTGTTAGTACACTAAAAGGACCCCTTCATTATGACTCTACCTATATTGACCAATGCTTACTAAGATCAAGTGTGGCTTTCATATATTTTTTTGTAAATAAGTTGGATATAATGACTTGGCTTAGAGTGACATGTTGCTCATAATGACCCATTTTTAATAAATTATATCCACTTGTAATTACCTACATGATTCTTTACGCCTTCGGCCATCTTTATTGTTGTTCTTTGTTGGTTCCTGATGACATTCAGCATGTTATAATATGGCCTTAGCAATATTTTCTATACACAATAGTATTACATTTTTGTTACAATAAAATTAAAAACAAAAACAAAAAAACATTATAGATTTCTTAAGAGAATAATGAAAAATATACAAACATTAGTGTATTATACTATTTTCATTTTGACTTAATATACTGTTTCTCTATTTTATATATGTACAGGAGTATTTACATGAAAAGGGAATTTTTTCACAAATGACTTTGTAAGATATCAGCTTATTATGTTTGCCAATTCCCTTCCACATTGTTATAAATGGATTTTGCTTTATTTAGTCAAAATTATCGATAATATTAATTATAACTATAAGTGTGACCCATATATTCAAACACTTGTACAAATATTAAATGCAATAACCTAATAAATCATCTGTCCAAAGCAATGTAACACACAAAACAATGCATTCCTAAGTTAGTATTTCCTAAGAGTCCCTTTGATTTCATTAATTTAAAATTCAAGCCCCCAAACAAAAACAATGAATTGATTGGCCTACAATGGCTGGCAAGCCAGAGGCTACGCATGAGTTAGTGACCTTTCTGTTAAGGCCTATTACTTAGTTGCTGACTTCTGTTGCCTCTTGCGACACACTGGTCTGCCAGGTTGGTGTTAATTTTATTTAACATTAACTTTACCAAGTTTAAAAAATAAATATAAATCTGATAAAATATAATAAATGAAAATAATTACTCACTTAAATTGAAGATGCACTGGCCGTACATGCGTCACATTGGGCATGTAAGTGTAGTAAAAGATTACATACATAAAGATAGAAATCCACAATATTGCCGCGAAAAATACGGTTATCACTCCTGCTTTGTACAAAAGCTCCTTTATACTTTCTATACTGTCATTAGTTTTCTTCTTATAGCCGGTGACCTGTTTGGATACGAAGGACTCTATAGGGACAGTGACGAAGTCCCTCACTACTCTAAAAGGGTTTATATACGCAAGGATTGCCATAACTGTGCTCTGCACGATCTGTACAATTGTATTATAAAACAATTATACAAATTTGAACAGCGCTCTTATCAACGCGGTCATGGAAACGGATCTAACAGGATTTGAGGGGTAGATAATGTCGATTATATTTTGCTTGATAAGTCTGTATTCTGTGTATGGTTTTCTGAAATCAATCGTTTCACAGACCACCAGAGAGAGATATATATTGTATAATTAGTGATGTTGATATCTATCAAATGTTTAATACTATACTACGTTGATAAAGTTTTCGTTTATCAAAATTTAAAAACTGCCCTATAATGTGTAATGCAAACACTAGCAACTGTCAACATTTGTCATATATATTTTTTTTTATTTCAAATTTAGCAGCATTGGGCTTATGCCATACAGCCATTTGTTATAATCAAAATAACCTGACGTTGACGTTATATGACGTAGGACGATATTAATATTCGCATTTTCCGTAAACCATAACATGATACAATAAACAGGACTGAGTTCTCGCATTTAAAGAACGAGCCAAGCGAAAGACGCGGTATCAAGCATAGACGTAGTATTTTATTATGAGGATTCTTTTAATGCACATTGATAAAATTCCTTTTATTATTTAGTCAATCCTTAAACGAATAATCTTGACATTTTGGTACAGCGGAAATAATTTGGAAATTAACTGTATTTGAAAATACTAAGGATGAGTTTAGCTTGGGTCTGTTTATAATTGTTGGTTAATTATATCTTTTGAAGAAATTATTTATGGAAGGAATATCCGGAAAAGATAAGTAATAAAATACTAGAAGACGGCTACGAGGAAGAAAAAGGGTCTTTAACTAATTCAATACAAAAAGAAAAGACAGCTATTATTATAATAAATTTATAAAATTCACAAATAAACCGCAAAATATGTGAAATTTAATTAATAATCTAGCCACAAACAAAGTTATTCAAAACTGTGCTCTTCCAAAACTAATTATAGAACCTAAACTAATAATGAATGCAGAAGATATATGCAATGAATTTAACTTATATTTTTCGTCTATAGGTGCTCAACTTGCTGACAAAATACCTAGCATTTACCGTATAAACTTTGAGTTAGCTTTACCTCGCACCATATACCCCAGCGAATTAAATGTATTAGAACCTTGCAGTACTAATGAAATCAATAAAATATTAAATTTATTAAAGATCAGATTGCTTGTAATCTAACCCAATGCTTTAAGCATTTAATTTAAAATGGGGAATTTCCCAACACATTGAAAGTTGGGAAAGTTACTCCCATTTACAAATCAGGTTCAAAAACTAATCCAGGTAATTACAGGCCTATCTCAGTGCTATCAAAAATTTTAGATGGTATCATGCATGACCGTTTAGAAAAATACTTAAATTCCATTCACTTTATTTTAGAGCGTCAATACGGATTTAGACCTAAAAGCAGTACTCTCGCAGCAACTATTGACCTTATAAATAAAATTAAATCAAATATTGACAATAAAAATATAGTACTCGGGATACATATACATGTCAAAAATGCTTTTGACACTGTCAGCCATGAATTGTTACTTAAGATATTAGAAAAAATTTGAATTACTGGATCTGCGCAAAATATGTTTAAATCTTACTTAACTAATCGACTTCAAGCTATAAAAATAAAAAACGTACAAAACAAAACATTCAATGTTACGTGCGGTATCCCGCAAGGATCAATTTTAGGACCTTTGCTGTCCCTGATTTACATAAACAACATACATGAATTAAAATTACATGGCTACCTAACTTTGTATGCAGACGACACTTGCTTATTCTACTTTGGGTCATATCGTTGACTGATATTATTACCAAAGCACAACGAGATTTAAATACTTTGTATTAAAACTATTTTTTGGTTATAACCCTTTAACACCTACATCAAAAATATATGCAGAAACAAAAGTCATGAATATCAGACAGTTATATATTTACAACACTTGTATTCTCATTAAAAAAAATTAAGTAGCGCACTCCATACTAACCTATCTTTCCTTACATCTAAATAAACAACGCGTAATTAATCCTCGCGTCGAGCAAGTTATTTGGTTCTACCCGTATAAGAACAAACTACGGAAAAAAACGATTACTTTTAAAGGAGCACAACTGTATAATATAATACCCTCAGTTATTAAGAAACTAACAATTTGGAAATAACGACTATATATGACGACCACTTTGAAGTTGAATGTTCATAGCTGTTTATAGGCATTTTTTACTGCTCCCGTATTACTCATATATTTTTCAAAGGTGCATTTCCTGCGAACTTTTACAGTTTCTGCAATTTTTCTGATGGTTTTTTTTACTTATTTCCGTATTTTTTTGTTTTATTTATTAAATAAGTTATAAAAATATTACAGAAAAAAATCAATTTGTTTTGATAATTTAGAAACGTTTTGCTAAGTTCGGCATTGTATTCCATGCATGGTCCTATATGGGTTCTATATAAAGTTCAAATCGACTCGAAAGTCCGTCGCACTTTTCCAAGGACCCCAAGTTTTCTTGCCGCTGCTTAGGCCTTAGTTTCAATGTACCGCCCATAATAAAATTGAGGTTTGAAGATATTTCATCTCCTAACAACTGTATGCTGTCAGTATATTTCAAAGGTACATTTTTAAAAGCTCCTTGCCAAGGTGATCGGGCTCGGAAGATCCTACTATCCAAGTGTATAAATATTACAGTTTTTCAAATAGTGGAGAAATGCGAAGAAAATTTTCCAACGATATTGAGGACGCTATTCTAGCCAATTTTGAGGAGAAAGATAAAAAATATTTTTTTTACGGTTTAGAAAAAATAATTTACCGCTCAAATAAATGTGTACGGCTAAAAGATTATATAGAAAAGCTAAAATAGAAACTGTTATGTTTTATTTTTCCCCTTTCCTCACCTTGTAATAAAGCTATAAAAATAAATCCTGCGGGAAATAAATCCCGCGCGCTACTTAGCTCTGATACTGAAAGTACTAGGTACTTTAAATTGTACGAAACTTATGTGGCGAGGATAGTTTTGGAATATTCTTCGTCCTGGAAAAGGTTTCGCAAGATAATCTGTGAAAAATATTACGAAAATTCAAAAACCACTTAACCTATTTAAATAAAACTGAATAAATTTTTAATACACCCAATGTAGAACTGTGATTGTCCCGGGAAACGGCGTTGCTTCCGCGGGATGACAAATAAACAAGTTTTAAACGTTTCAACGAAGATAAACTAATAGTTTTATACAGATTTTATCTAAATCAATCTATCCATACTGAATTTGTAAGAACTAGTTTCTTCTTTTGACAATGATTACGTCATCGTGGAACATTTTTCAAAACTAGCCACAGGTTCCAATTTAGAAAACGCTCAAATGGTTCATTATATGTATATTTGATAATAACAGCTTCCATACAAACTTTCATTCTTTATATCGACTCTTTTTTTCCTGACAAAAAGTGGCCTAAGTTCTATTCTACCTCTGTCCTAATTTTCATTAAAAATGGTTGACTAGTTAAGGCGTCATAACGGACAGACCTTCGCATTTATTATAGTAATGTAAAAGTACACTGACGGACTCATAAGTTGCATTAATGTTCCAGACGCCTTTGAAATATACATTTTTACAAAATATTCAAACTTATATATTTAGATTGAAACCTTTACTTCATAACCGCGTAGTATTCTTATGTTTGTATAATTGAAAGATACATCATATTTTTAAACAAAACCGAAAAATGTAATATTTTTTTTTGTATTTTTAAGATTAGTCACACGGTATACAGAAGACGCACTCACATGGATAGATACACCTTCATGGTACCTCACACCATCAACTAAAACAACTAGCATCGATGGCAAAAACGCTTACAAGGCGAGCTTACGATATTTGTGATGGTGATCACTTAAATCGAGAGCTGGGATATATTAGTGTCGGGTAGATTCAACTGTAAATGATTTTCGACACTAGCTGTCAGAGCTACATGGCTCTGTGGGAAATGGTCGGACTATCCAGTAGGAGGTTCATGGTTCGATCCCCAAGTTTTATGTTGGATTATTATAATTTTAATAGAATGAAAAATTCTAGATTAACCTAGTCGAAAAAGAAAGTAAATGATAGAAAATGTTTTAGCAGAATAGAAGAAATTTAAAAATAGAACTTCTAGATAATTCTGGAAAGAATAAGTAAGGAAAAGTGAGAGTAGGATAGATTTTTTTAAATTGGAATGTTCCTTCGTAATATATCGTATATAAGGCGGTCTGAGACACGGCACAGGCTGTTCAGATTCGGAATCCGGAAGGAATCTGGAAAGAAGTAAACGAAGTGAGAAGTAATCGACGCGTACGGTGTCGCGAGTGTTGTGTTGCAAGTATAGTTCGCAAGTGTGACGAAATAAATGAATTGCCAATTGTGACAGGTTACATTAAAAAGAAAGACCATATACTCAAACCGGCCTTACTCTTTTCTTGTCCCCAACCTACGACTGTAACAGCCAGTCAGTGTGTTTTATGTCAGAGTAGCCATAGTACATCACCGGAACTAGCGCAAAGACACAGTACTATCAGCACAGTTGAACAGCGAGCGGCATTTCTATCTTACATAGGGGGAAGAACAGATAAAATTGGTATGTCCTTGATTAAAAAATATAATATAAGAACAAGTATTACCCCTTCAAAAAGGTCACATCCTACTTTCGGTCACCACAGGATAGGATTTCGTATCAATATCCCAGGATGTATAAAATGGACTGCAGTTGTGGTAGCTTCAATACAGAACATACGAAGCTCGCCATTTCTCAGCGGATTAAAGAACACATCAACGCTGTCAAAAAGAATGACCACAAGAAATCTGCTGTAGCAGAACATATCATTGAACCCGGGGCCAACCACAGGATTGAGCAATACAATCCACAATTGATATCAAAGGAATGACAATACGTTCCAAGATTAAGAGATCATGAAACATCCTAAAAAAAATTGCATTGAAGCATAGGTTTTTCTTTCCTTTTAGTCAACTCAGTCCTGTTTTATATACTGTGTGTGTTTAGAATAATGTTTTATGAATTACGACGATGACGATGACGTTTAAAGTATTGTTTACTTTAGTAATGCAATATGTAACATGAAGAAAGTGTAAGTTTGGCGACAGCGGTTCCCATACAAATACTCGTACATAGCTAGTTCTTGTTGTTCTCTGAGGGTCAATGATGGAGTCAATGTGACAGCTATCGGGTCTGTAGGTAACATTGACACTGACAACTGTAGATATATAATCTCAACAAATTTATGATTATTTTTTAAAAGTCTACGAAAGTTATAATTATTTTCTGTTATTGAATTATTCATTACAAGAAAAAAAAAGAAAGCAATGCTGAGGTGTACGCAAAATATATATTTTCCTAAAAGACTAGAATCAAGCACAATTCGAATTGTTTTGAAAGAAAATTTGCCTGCTACTGCTTACAAACCTGAAGTAACTGAAAAAAATAAATATGAAAGATGGGAAAAAAATGGGCTTTTTAGGGCAGAAACATCCATTAATAAACCAGTCTTTAGCATTTTGTTGCCGCCACCAAACGTGACCGGAAAACTGCATTTGGGTTTGGCTATTTGTTTTCTATTTTTATTAAATTGCTTGAATGTGTTATTGCTTTATATTTAAGTGAAGTAAGCCAACTGTAAGGCAATCGCTCTACATTTAGTTACAGATTTTTATTCAGAATTGTTTTTCAACAGGTATAAGTTTGTGTTTTGTCTATTATATGTTCCATCCATCAATTTGTTTAATTTATGACGGCCCTCTACTGAGCACGGACGGTTCTTTCCTCAAAGTGAACAGGTCTACGGCTGGTGCAATGTGATCCATGATTACAAACAAATCAATTAAAATGGTTGAGGAATGCTATTAGTCCTGGATTAAAATTTTTTTTTAGGTCATGCATTATCATGCACTATTCAAGATGTGATAACAAGGAGAAAGAGATCAATGGGAGAGAGTGTGTTATGGGGCCCCGGGAAAGATCATGCTGGTATTGCTACACAGGTAATAATGTTAAGTTAAATACTGTCTCTTAATTTTGAACATTTGATCAGATTGATTTAATCTTAATTTTGATACATTAATTTATTGGTACCATTATACCATTTCCGGGTTGGGTTTTAAGTTAAGGCACCTTGATTTTGTTAAAATGCGTGTGTGGATTATCTGGTATATACCTTAGTGGAATATCCAGCAGGTACAAACTAATTTGATCAAGTAATCACTGTCGTACAAACACTACAACATGAAAAATATTTTTTTCACAAATTTACAGTATACATACAATTATTTTACATATTATAAGCTAATGCTTGACTACAGTCCCAACTGATGGTAAGTGGCAATGTAATCTTAAATGGTAATGAGCATTAACTTAGAAGAGGCCTGTTCACCCTCGTCTTAAAGACGCCTACATTATACTTCAGTGGAAATAGACACTGGCAATTTACTCCAACCCTTCGCAGTACGCCATACAAAGAACAAGGTGAAGCTCAGCATTTTTCCATCTACCCTTCTCCATACCTCTTACGCGAAATCCTTTTATGCGAAATCAAGGTGCTCTGATTCTAATTCTTTCCCCTATTTTCAATAACCACTTTGTCCTTCTAAGAAACTATTGAAATTAATATATTTTTCTAAATTTGTGTTTTAAGCATTAACTTAAAACTTTTGCAATAAAACTGATTAAAATGAATTTACATAGCATATATGTAATTATCGTCACTATATTTTATACACTTCCCCAGGGTATAGTAGAAAAGTACCTCAAATGCAACCAAAATATCAACAGACATAACCTCGGCCGTGAAAAGTTTAACAGAGAAGTTTGGAAATGGAAGGAGAAACATGGCAACACAATTAGTAATCAGTTACGTGTATTGGGCTGCTCTCTGGATTGGTCTCGTGAAATATTTACTATGGACCCTCAATATACACATGCTGTGAACACTGCATTTATAACATTATTTGAAAAAGGTCTCATATACAGGAAGAAAGCTTTAGTGAACTGGTGCAATGCATTACAATCAACTGTTTCTGATATTGAGGTAGACAATATATCAATCAATGGCCCTACTGACATACAGTTGCCAGGGTACACAAAGCCTGTGAGATTTGGTTTATTGTATAGTTTTGCATACAAAATTTATGATAGTACTGAAGAAATTGTAGTTTCTACAACTATGCCTGAAACCATGTTGGGAGATACAGCTATTGCCATTCACCCAGAAGACACAAGGTAAATTTTCAACAGAATAGGTCCAATAATTAAATGTTTTTTCTTAGATGCGATATATTTATAGTTTTCTTAACAGGATAAAACTTTGAATATATGGGAGCCTTTTGCTTATTGCATTGCAGATATCAACATCTCAGAGGTAAGAAAGCTATTCATCCATTTAGAAAATTTACAATACCAATAATAGCAGATACATTTGTGGATAAAGAATTTGCGTCTGGTGCAGTTAAAATTACTCCAGCACATAGTAAAGTCGATTATGACGTAGCAAAGCAACATAATTTACCTTTGCTTCAAGTAATCAATGAAAAAGGGTTCATAGAAAATGCTGGTCATTTTAATAAAACCAAAAGGTATGATTGCAGATTGAAATTAGTACAAGAATTGGATAATATAGGCCTTTTAAAATCAATAGCTCCTCATCCAATGACATTACCAACATGCAGTAGAACTGGTGATATTATAGATCATTTGCCAAAAGAACAATGGTTTTTGTCTTGTGGTGAATTAAATAAGAAAGCTGCTGAAGCAGTTGAAAGAAATCAATTGAAAATTGAACCAGAAAAGTATATAAAATCTTGGCTTAATTGGACTGGTGATAATAGAGATTGGTGTATATCAAGACAATTGTGGTGGGGTCATCAAATACCTGCATATAAATGCAGTGTTGATAATGATACTGTTTGGATAGCAGCAGCAGATGAAAAGTCTGCTAAACTCCAAGCTTCCAAGTTTTTGCGATGTCTACCAGACACTATAATGGCAGAAAGGGACCTGGATGTTCTTGATACCTGGTTTTCGTCCGGAATTTATCCTTTCTCAGTTTTTGGTTGGCCAGAAAAACAAAATAATGATGATCTAAGGAAATTTTATCCTTTGAGTTTAATGGTGACTGGTCATGATATCCTTGGTTTCTGGGTACATCGAATGGTAATGTTAGGTTTAGAATTGACGGGTAAGTTGCCTTTTAACAGCATACTATTGCATGGAATAATTTGCGACAGTAAAGGAGCCAAAATGTCCAAAAGCAAAGGCAATGTCATAGATCCACTTGATATCATTAATGGAATATCAATGGAAGGTCTAAAAAACAAAACTGTCAAAATGCATAACAATGGTGTTTTGAGTAAAGATGAATTAAAAAAAGCATTGACTTATCACAAATCAAATTTTTCTAGTACGAATGGAATCCCTCAGTGTGGAGTAGACGCATTGCGATTCACACTATTATCTCAAGATATAAAATCGCATTTTGTAAATTTTGATGTTCATATATGTCATGCCAATAAGTTATTCTGCAATAAAATCTGGCAAAGTATTAAATACATGCAATTATCATACGCAAAGCTTAAAATAATAGAGAATGAAATAACTTGCGATGATTTGACTTACTTCGACAAATGGATTCTTAGCAGAATGGCTAATATGGTTGATAAGGTTAATACTTATATGGATGTATATGATTTTCATTTGGCCACAAGAACCATAAGAACCCTAATTTACAACGAATTTTGTGATGTGTACTTGGAAGCAACCAAACCTGGTTTTCAAAATGAAAATCCTCGTCAAGGATACGCCCACGCCCACACTTTGGCAGCAGTTTTAAACACATCATTAAGGTGTCTAGCGCCCTTTATGATTTACGTTACAGATGAAATTATTCCAAAAATACCTGCTTTTGAAAAGAATATAATATTTAATTTCAACGATAGTAACAAACGCTATCTCAACTTTCCACAAAATAAAGACTTTGAAATTTGGAAAAATAAAGATTTAGAACTAAATGTGAGCAGAGTATTAAATACTATTCATTTAGTTAGAGAATTAAGAGGTTTTTACAGTATTTCAAACAAACTTCGTCCAACGATTTGCATACAAACAAACGATAAACAATTAATTAGCGATTTGGAATGTAACAAACCTGTCGTTATGAACTTCACAAAAACTGCTGAAGTAAAACTAAATGAAGCTTTTGGTTGTATTCACGTTAAAGCATTCTTAGACAAAGATACCCAAGTTCTCATTGAACTACTTGGTGAAAACGCTGAAAACACTATAGTAGCAGCTAGAAACAAATTAGTGAAAAGAATACAGAAATTAGACGAAATTTTGCAAAAATTAGAAGAACGATATAAAAGTTGTCATTATTTGAGTACAGTACCAGAATGGACGCAGGTTCTGGATAGGGAAAGATTACTGCTGAAGAAAGAAGAACTCAAGCAACTGAAGAGACTGATTTGATATTATAATGTAACGTAAAGATGCATTAAACTAATGTTACAATAAATAAAACAGTACATGTAAAACGAAATCATATATTCTTGTTAAAATTTTAATAGACTAACAACATTGTTGGCCCTTGTAAAAATATTACGCGATTTTATAATAAGAAATGGCTATCGATTTTTATAACATTTTGATTTCCTATTTGAAATAACCTTTTTTTTAATATTTTTTTTTCGTATCTAATTAAACTGCAAAGGTTATCTGAATATCAACAATCCATTCGTCCAAAAAATTACAAATTCTTTTTCAGTCTTTCTTAAAATGAACTTAGTTAATGCCCCTGGCATTACTTGTCCCTGGAGGCACAGCCGCCTATCTCACCAGCGTCACGAGCGCCAGTGATATGTCTAAACTTAGTAGTAAATCCTGAATCATGGCCATAATTATATTTTCATACTTACAATCTTTTCCTTTAATCATTTGAAGGTCATCATCACGATGCAACTTACCAATATTTCTGGTCACTAATACACCGTGACTAATGCTATAGGTGACCATATGATGAACCAATTTACATAACAACACAAAAAGGAATTGCACAGTGTATCTAAATGGGTCACTTTTTATTGCTATACACCAAAGTCCGTTATGAATGGGCAATAGTAATTCGGTTGCAGATATGTCATATTTACCAGTCCCAGCGGCAATAGAGTTTTGCTCGACCAAGTAATAATTGTCAACACGTTGCAGTAAAATGATTACCCATTTAGAACCACAATGATATAATAAAAGTATGAGCATAACATCCTTAAATAGATTGAATTCATTACTCCATTATGCACGTCTTTTATACACTTACACAATATTTATATACAGTAATCTATAGATTACATATAAAACGATGGTACAGGGATGTTCCAAGGCACTCCACATAGCCCCATCTTGTATTATTTTATTTATCGCTACTAAGTCTAATTCCAACAAAATAACTCAAAAGTCAAAATTACAAAGCGAAATCAACCCTAAATAATAATTATATTAAAACTCTTGAAATTATACACAGCTAAGTTAATAAAACATTGTATTACATAATTTTATTCTACCATTGATCACAAATGCTTCCATTATGCAAACATAACAATTTATACCTAAAAAGGTAGATAAAAAAACCTGGTTGATATCCCCAATTTCTCGAATTCTATATTTATTTAAGACTCCATACTAAATCATATAAAACAGAAGTAGCAACATCTAACTTCCTGAACGTAATAAACTCAAAACCTAATACGGCTTATACCTGTATATGATCCACGAACCTGAACTAAGTTTAGGTAAATTTAAAACGATGCGCCAGTTTATTATATAAACAGTGGGTCGACTAAACACATTTGTAACATCTGAAGTTAATGTTCGAAAGAATTTAGTAGTAATAGACCTATCATTTACAATACAAATGTTATATAATGTGATTGGACACCTTATAACATAATTATGTACATTTTTAAAACAAAAATAACAGATTAACTCCTCGGACTCCAGAACGTGAATTGCACAAGAGCAAATATCCACCTAACCAAATATAACTAAACGCCTGTCTTAGCAATATTATTCTAACATACAATCTGGCCTCTTGTGTCTTCGAACAACAAATACCATAGACTGACAGTAGTATACTATACCTGCATATCGATGGCTCGCATTATACAATTTATACAATCTCAAAATTCAACTTAATTAAACAAAATCATAATTTTTCGAGTAAATAAATCACATTTCCTAGTGTTTTACATTGGAAGACTACAAAACATTCAAGATCATGTACCTACTTATATTATAAAGAATAATATAATATTGTAACGAGGAAAAATTTCACTGCTTATCTGTTTGAGGAGAATAAGCTGCGAAACGAATGAGCCAATTTAAAAAATTCCCTCATCATTTCATTCCTACATTATCTTTGATGAATATAGGGAAAAATATTTTCAAACACGTTAAGTGTATAGTATGAAAACATTGACAATGTAACGTGTAAAAATAATACCAACAAAACAAATATATCGCTGAGGAAATAGAACTAAGTGTAATTTTGTCGCCACCTTGTGACGTCGTGGCCGCTATTTTCATGTAAGGGTTGGCAATAAATCCAAAATCGTCAAAAATAAATAGAAATAATTATTTATTTAAAAATACAATGATATCAACTTTTAATGATGTTTGAAAATGATAATTATAGTTTATTATAAGTAGATACAGGGGCCTACACTCATATTTCTTGTTGATTCGATTTAGGTATGTGGTTTAATTAATTATACAGCATATTTAAACTTAAATATGCATTTTTTCATAGATTCTTGTTTTTAAATAAAAAGTTGATATTAAAGTAATTAAAATTTAAACTCACTTATATTGATATTTAAATACATTGATTTTTGTGTTTTTTTCTTTCTATCTTTTTTGCTAACTCTTCCGGTGTAACACGGCAATGATATCAAAAAGTGGAGCAAAAATATTTCTATTCAAATTTAAAGGCATTGTACTACAATTTTATAGAGGAAATCAATATCTATAAGTCCATCATACCATATATCTAACTGTTACAGTTATATAACAATTACTGTTTTTTTCTCGTTATTTATAAATTGTGTTGATGATTTTACAATATTTAGAATGCAATAAAATACTAACCTAACCTCAAAGTATTGAAATATGTAGCATCATTCAAATCTCAAATGAGATAACTACTTTTATGGACAACACGTCGATACCTCTCTCGGACTCTAGTTACTGCCGTCCTCGGTACACCCATTGGCTTATCTTGATATCTCTAAATTATTTGAATCCTAGACAAGTTTCATCAAGTATCTTGACAGCACAATTTGATGTATCTAAATATAATAGTTTAACTTAGAGTAAACACTCGTGTTGATTCTCGGATAACACGTCAATATGTTACATATCATACAACTTGGCCAATCATACAGCTAGCTATGATTTCTTTGGTATTACTTTGCATCTTGACTTTAACTTTGATATGATCTTCCTTTTGTTAGTATGAAGACAAACATAATCATTGTCTTCATTATTTGCTGAAACAAAATAAATATTATGTTGTTTGGTGGAGTTATCTTGGTGGTGGAGCAATGTATGTTAATAATGTTTCTTAATTATTTGTAATAAAAAATCAGCAATTCATTTGTGACCCACTACAAATCAGCCAACTTTTGTTACAAGAAGTAAAGTATTTAGGTCTGATAAGAAAAATAGACAGTATTTAAGAGAAAATTTAACATTTCTTTTTTTGTACTTTAGGGACATACTTTTTAGTGCTGCATAACAACTTATCTATCTTACGTTACTCTTAAATATATCCTCATAGGCTATGCATCAGTCAAAACTAAAATTGACATAAATGAGAAGGTTATTTTGGTATGCAACCATTGAAATTACGCTGAAAACCATTTTTTTCAACAGTAAAAAAAATAATTTAGTCAAAAACAAAATACTACTAAGCTAACAGTATAGTTGGCAACATTGCAACTTTTAATCTAGGGGCAAAAAGTGAAAAAGTAAAGGTACCTAGAATTTAGTCTAATAGAAAACTTAGTATATAAATTATATGTATAATTAAAGCAAATCCAACTGTAACTGCAAAAAGTTAATTTTAGTATTTCTACCTTTTAATATCCGTTTTTCGGAAAAAGTGTCCCACCAAAGTAGTACCTTACTTTTTGATAGTTTCAGGAAGAAAGATAAGGAATATGAAAAGTTTTTAACAAACAAAAGTGTATTTTTTTTAACTAGACGTGTATTTACAATGTTGTTCAAACTGAAATTTTGAGTAAAAGATGATATTATTCACTGGAAGTACAATATTTTCTATTTTAACAGGTAACTAACTGCACTTATGGGCATAATAATCTTTACAAATATTTTACAATCTACCAATTCCATAGATTCTATAACTGTTTTCGGTACAACAACTGAGTTGTGAGACTTCGTATATAAAATAAGCTTAAATGAATACTTACTAATTTTGGACATGTTTTGACCTTTGCTTTTTTTCTGTTGCTCCTCATGCCACTTGACATGTTTAACAAGACAGAAGAGGTACTTGAAGCTCTGTGAGCATTTTGCACAAGCATACATCATCTCTCCATGATTTTCCTGAGGCTTTTCTGGTGGAAAATTCAGTATTTATGACTCCTATACACTGTATTATAATGCTCTTTGCAATACTAATCTTTGTGCTACCTGACTTCTCTGATATGATTTGAAAACTGGTCTGCAAATTTTTTTTTTCTCTCCTCTATATTTTCATGCATAAAAACATCATATTAAGTACTCTTAACACAGAATTTAACGGGCAAATAAATACAGCAGATAGATTTTAAATAAAATATCAATTTAATTAAAATGTAATATTATCAAAATAACAACAACTACAAAATAGAAAAAAAAGACTATGGTCTAAGTTTTACAGCAAAATATGCTGATTTTACAGTCATAAGTCAATGAGAGTTAGACATATTAGTATATTTATCTCAATATGTTATTAATTCAAGTATTTTGTCGTTTTTTTTTCTTCTCATCATTTCCATGGAAGTTTCTCGGCGACCAACAAAAATCAGCAAGCTGCTGCTGACCATTTTCCACTGCAGCATCCTGCAATATGTAGTATATAATAATGAAGATGTAGGTAGGTAGAGATGAAACTCGATTGAGGCTGTAGACCAGAAGTGTTGTCATTTTTCATCTTCTCACTATTCTTTGGAAATACTGGCAGTGAACTGCCTTCACCATGTGTTATCTTTGCAGATGCGATGTTGGGGTCCACAATCTTGTTTTTTTTCAAGAATCCCCGAGTTCATGTCATGCAAAAATAACAATCATTTTCATGATTCTGAGGTTCACTCCAAAGCATTGGCATTGTAAACTATATAGATTTGTGACTTCCTTC